>JADDOH010005766.1:0-58844 GCA_016648135.1 Agrypnia vestita | reverse complement strand
TAGCGCAACCACACACGGTACCCATCTACGACAGATTTACAAGATATAATAGCATACGTTATATTCAAAACACAAGTAAGAAACCTACCGATAGCGCGTCTCACGTTGTCCAATCTGCTCAATCTGTTCATAGTACATAGTAGGGGAAGACAAACATATATATATTCACAACAACTAGGCGCAACAGAGGCTCAGGGCAAGCTTTGTCTGACATTATCGCAGCCCGAGATTCTAAGGGGATGGAAGATACAGATTTGTAAGTGAAATTTAAGAAGTGTCTAACCACTTCTGTTCAAACGTGGATTCTAGATGCCCCCCCCCCCCTGTAGGGGGGTGGGGGATGCGGCCCCAGAGCATCGCCGCATCCGGTGGTTAACTCCTGTTTAGACATAACCTCCCACACTAAGCTGCAGACCAAGATCAAGCCGAGACTCTATTGCTCCTGCTGGAATCCCTCGAAGTCCTCGCTTCCCGGCGACAAACATATCAGGAAGAAATCCCGCGTCTGATATTAAGGTTTGTATATTATCCCGCGGGGCAGTCAAATTGACTGGTGTATTATGATGAGGATCCCACGTTGCGGCTACATGAGCCGGATTATTATGATGTTTACTGCTGATTAAGGGCTGAATGAACTAACTGGGTGACTGGAAAAGACTCTCCCTTGAGCGCGTCAGTCAGAGCCATGTTAGCATCGCCTAATATAGTTGATGTGATTGATCCCACGGTGTAGTCTTATCGACTAGAGATATTAAATGATGGTAAAACAGCGTGATTATTGCAGTTGATTGTGAAGTTCCTGATATGTTCCTCGCTGGCCGGGAAGGGAGAACCCCGAAGGTCTCTGTATACAGCAAGTTAGAAAAGGTGGTGAATGATGAGAATGATGATGTTAGTAATGCCATCGTGCTCCTGAATGCGGTCCCGATCATAAAGTTGATTGTTAAACTGCTGACAGATCTCGTTCATTAAAGCGGTCCCGAGCATAAGTGTTGATCGTCGAACTGCTACCTGCCTCTTATAATTTCTCGTTCATGAGGAACGTCCTATCTCGTCCTTGTGTACGGAGTTATTACATTCACATACATTCATAACCAGGGCCCGAGCTCGTCGCACCAAGGGGACTGAAAAGACGTGAGAGGTTCTTCCCCTTAGATGTTAGAGGGGTAACCGCATCAAGACCTTCAGACCATCCTGTAATTCTTGGCTTTAAAACCCAGTCACAACCGGGTAGATACAGTTAAGATGGCCCTACCTAGTCCCTGACCTAAGGTGTATCCCCAATCTAATCAGACTCCATAGCCGAGAACGCGCGCTCCGACATTCGACCCTGTCTTGCCACGCGAGTAGATCCAACTTCATCTTTTTCAACAATCGAAATTCAGCCTCCCAAGATCACGGGGCGTGAAAGACGTACGACTCCTCGCCTCCCGACCATGAAGAGACGAACTTCCCCATTCGGTTCTCGTTCATTATCCCATTTATAATCCCCGCGTGCCTCACCTTGAGAGTCTAGCGCCGGTAATAAGATCTCATTATGCTACGTTGGAAGTTAATATTGCACAACCGGGCGAAATGCCTATTTTCCGCGAACCTATTCAATTTGTTAAAAGCAATAATATGTATTTATATATGTTAGTAAGACGTTTGAAATGCAGAATGCACGTACAATGACCTCGCTTCTATCCTAAAGATAATTAAGATATAAACCCGACGTTACGTCCCGACATCAGTACTAACTTGTTTCCGCGTCCGTTACCGTCGGCTCTGAACCCTCGTAATGAAATGAATAGTGATCATGTGACAATGACAAATTATTTAGCACGAACATTCCATTTGATACACATAAGAAAATAAAGAATAAATAATATTAATGGTTCTTATCTTATTTCTGTAGTTGGTCTGCTTCTGAGATGGCATCCTGATCCGAAGCAATATAACGGGTCCTTTCAAGAATTGAGCAATTACCAGCGCCTGTGTAGCCCTTCATTTCCCTTGTATATATATTTTAATATCAGCGCCTGTAAAACTGTATTAGATCCTAGAAACAAGAAAACTATTCCCTCTACGCCGAGCACATACAGGACATAAACCCCTTAAATCTAGTTCATCCACGGTTATGCAAAAAGGCGAAAGAATAGTAATGGTAAAAGGTCCTTAACTGACAGAAGTTGAAGTTCTCTGCAAACTGTCCATATCCTATAGTAGCGCCTGTGTTTTCCAATAACAACCTTCCAGTCATGTATTTAACTTAACGTCCTCCTTGTGTGTATGTGTGCTGCAATATCTGTCATCCAGTTAGTGATTCCCAAAATAGTGTTTTCCTTGTATATATATATATATATTTCAATATCAGCACCTGTAAAACTGTATTAGGTCGTAGAAACAAGAAAATTATTCCCTCTACGCCGAGCACATACAGGACATAAACCCCTTAAAACTAGTTCATCTACGCCGTACAGTGATATCACATGCAGACATAAACAATATAATTACAAGTATGCTTGCGTCCCGCCGTCTGGACGCCTGTGTTTTCCAATAACAACTTTCCAGTCATGTATTTAACATAACGTCCTCCTTGTGTGTAAGTGTGCTTCAATATCTGCCATCCAGTTAATGGTTCCCAAAATAGTGTTTTTCTTGTATATATATTTCAATATCAGCACCTGTAAACCTGTATAGGATCCTAGAAACAAGAAGACTATTCCCTCTACGCCAAGCACATACAGAACATAAGCCCTTTCAAACTAGTTCATCTACGCCGTATAGTGATATCACAAGCAGACATAAACAATACAATTACAAGTATGCTTGCGTTCTCCCCCACCTTGGTGGAAATATTCGCATTCGTATTCACCGAATAGTAGGCCTGATATTCGTATTCATGAAGGTAGTATTCGTTGCATCAAGGTTATTATATTTACAAGTATGTTCAAGTTCCCCCACCTTGGTGGAAATATTCGCATTCGTATTCACCGAATAGTAGGCCCGATATTCGTATTCATGAAGGTAGTATTCGTTGCATCAAGGTTATTATATTTACAAGTATGTTCAAGTTCCCCCACCTTGGTGGAAATATTCGCATTCGTATTCACTGAATAGTAAGCCCGATATTCGTACTCGTGAAGGTAGTATTCGTTGCATCAAGGTTATTATATTTACAAGTATGTTCAAGTTCCCCCACCTTGGTGGAAATATTCGCATTCGTATTCACTGAATAGTAAGCCCGATATTCGTACTCGTGAAGGTAGTATTCGTTGCATCACTCTCAATAATAAAATCATATAGATAAATAATTACGGTAACTCATAAAAATATGATATTACTTATATTAAACGAACAAAACAAAACAATCTGTCATATTAGTAAATAACGTGGTCACGGAAGACCGAAGGTTAACTACCCCTGAACACACCGCGAACTGCCCACAATAGTGAATAATGTTCTAGAAAACATTTCAAATATCTAATATTGAATGAATAAAACAATGTCATATGAAAAACTATCACGGTTACGGAAGACCGAAGGTTAACTACCCCTGATCAAACCGCGAACTGCCCACAATAATGGAAAATGTTGTAGAAACATTTCAAATATCTAATATTGAATGAATAAAACAATGTGACTATTCCCTCTACGCCGAGCACATGCAGGACATAAACCCCTTAAATATAGTTCATCTACGCTGCATAGTGATATCACATGCAGGCGTAAACATTACACATGTACTATCCATTAACCGATTAAAAGGCGTAGCAATATATCAAAATGTAATTATAATTACAAGTATGTTTGAGTCCCGCCACCTGGTGGAAACATTCGCATTCGTATTCAACGAATAGTAGGCTTGATACTCGAATTCGTGAAATTAGTATTCGTTGCATCACTAATAATAATAAAATCGTATAGATAAATAACTACGGTGACGCGTAAAAAATATGATATTACTTATATTAAATGAATAAAACAAAACAATCTGTCATATAAGTAAATAACTATGATGACTCGTAAAAATATGAAATTATTTATATTGAATGAATAAAATTAAACAATTTGTCATATAAATAATTATCGTGACTCGTAAAAAATATGATATTATGTTTATTGAATGAATAAAATAAAACATCTTCTCACGTTTCCACCTAATAAATAATAACGAAAACAGAAAACAATAAAAGCAAAAGAAGCCCATTATTAGCCCTGACGTGTGGGACCTAATCTTCCCACTTCGCCCAAGCTGGGTTAACCGATTAAAAGGCGTAGCAATATATCGAAAGGTAATTATAATTACAGGTATGTTTGAGTTCCGCCACCCAGGAAATACGTAGATTTTTGATTTCAATATATTGTGCAATATACACTATGTTTATAAGATCGTCCGTTGACAAGTAGTTATGAACTTCTTATAAAATATTATTCCGCAGCAAATATCAAAGAAATTATATTAACTAAAATATTTCTAACATCTTGGGATCGCATACGAAATTGATAATATCTAATGCCCTTTGTGAACAAACTCTTCCTCTCTGTAGTCAAATAAGCTGATGTTTATGTTTACTCCGTCTATAAATATGCCGTATCAACGTATAATATAACATAATATATATATTAATGAAGATAAAACAATTTCAATTAGCGTTGCAATGAAGCGAAACAAAGGAATATATAAAAACCAAAGAAGTCCAATTTTAATTATTCGTTACTAAGAGAATATATATATATTGCGCCCCCTATTGCTATTCTCGTTAGCGGAGACTCAAAATGTTTCCTAAATCTTCCATCAGGTGTCAGTAACGTATATTTCTAAAATATATTTGACAATTTCATATATGGGCCGGTTTTATAAGAAAAAAATGAACTTAAATTTCCTTTGTAAATCAAGACATAAAGTAATTTTAAATCAAACTTATTACACTCAAATGAAACGCGCCACGTACTGCCGCTTACTATAGACCAATCCTTAGCGAAGGCTCAAACCCTTTCTTGATTCCCGCTAGGTGGCGGTAGAAACATTTCAAATATCTAATATTGAATGTATAAACAATGTCATATGAATAACCATCGCAATTAAGGAATATATACAATTCGATACACGTCTTTATAAGAACTTGATAGGAACAAATCGTGTTTTCAACGATTGCCTAATGATACGCAATACAAACATGTAACGAGTTCAAATAAACCACACATTCATGTTTTATAAAATAAATATAAAATCCAGATGCATTTTTAAAATATATTGTTTGTAGGAAATTCCTCGCACGATTTGAACCTATATCACGCCTACAATCGTGATATCAAAACACATAATTAAATTCCGTATTATCCCCAAAATAATACAGATCATATAGAATTCCGTGTATTCAATCGCCAGTATAGATAACAAAGCATTCTTTTGCATAAGAATACATCCGCCCTGAAGAACCTCTCGCACATTCCGAACCTCGCGACATTGAATATGCATAATTATACTGAATTTTAAAACCCACAAACAAACACGAAACACCCTTCGTCAGTAAAGTATTCCATTTTAAAGCCTTTATATCTTTGGTAATATATGAATATCAAATTTAAATGATTTTTCATATGAACAGCGACAGAATTACATATTTCATCAGCGTTATGCAATAATTCCCCCGCTGGAATTATCACCGTAGCAACAGTACGATTTCTTGTACATTAAATCCGAAGCGCGTATAGTAATAATTATCCCTAGGCCCAAAATACGTAACAAAACAATCCACAACATGTATCAATAATTGTTACGATCCAGAAAGTTCTAAATTGAATACACGAAAAAGGCAATAGAAATAAATAATATTGAAAATGCTTAGCTGTTCACTGTTCCAATTCTCTTTGAATTATTATCAACCTCTGGCTTTTTCCTCGATCCAGCCAAATTATCTTCCTTACTGACTCTCCTCGACAAAGCCTCCGCCGACCTTCAAGCTGAAAACTCAAGTGCCGCTTTCTAATTTGTAACGCCTAACAATCGTCCCTATCTCGCGCCATCTTTGATTCCAACTCGCGTGTAAAAGTCAAAGTCTAACTCAGAAAGCCGCTGATTCGTCGAATTCGTTCCGCGAATCCACGTTCCTGATAGGCTAGATTTGGTGCTCACGGCCCGCGTCTGTGATTGGACAATCTCGTTAAACAAAATAACATAAAGCCTGCTTTACACGCCCGCGTGCAGAAATAATAAAGCTCGTCCGCATCTACCTATCCGGCAAAATATTTAATTATAGAGTATTTAACGGTTTGTGAAGCTTCTCTTTATTATAAACTTTAGCAGATAGATATTTTCGTATAATTTTTCAGCAATGTCTATTTGAATAGGCCAATATCGTTACAGTACGTTGGGTCAATTCGAATCTCGCTTGCAGCAGTACAAGTAAAAAATATGTTTTTAATTTGATGCCTTATGTATATTACACATTTCAGAATAAACAGTCGTAGTTTTGTACGACTGTGCATACGTATCGAGTCTCGCTATCAAACCGGTTCTGCCAGTTACAAAATCATATTTATAATATTGTCACGTGTCTCAACTAAGCATCAAAGTCTCTCAAACAGTCCACATGAATTATTAACTGGGCTTTTTTATAAATATGGAAAAACCACTATTTTTATGGATTAACTACTAGAAATATGGAGAATCTAGTTGAATGTTCTCGAGTAATATAAAAGGCGAGAGGGCGCGCCCGCGGAATTATTTTTATTTGACAGCGCGACATGGAAGACCAGAGAAATAGCTAACTATGTGAGTGTGGCTAGCAGTGTGAATAAGCGACAGTAAATTAAGAGAGTACTTACAAGGGTTTGGAAATAAGTACGACCACTTACGCACGTCCGAACGTGTGTGAATTATTCTAGAACAACTAAGAACGTTGCTCTGATAAGATTCGAGTCCAATGACTTAGTGTAATAAATAAAGTTAACGTAGTTTTTTAAGTTCGTTATTTTTATACTTGATTAAGATGAGTCAGTTTTCCTTTGGTTGCTTTCTTGACTATATTTTTTCGGTAGTATTTTTTATTGTTCTTTCCGGACATATTTCACGCATTATATCTAAACAAAAAAAAAAAATTTAAAATGGAGCGTTTTTTCTTTAAAAAACCATTTTGACCCTTTTACAGGTTATATAGATTTTACAGAGACTAGAAATATTTTAACAGTTTACGGTGATATATTTTTTTAATAGGGATGCGGACACGGAATATTCTTACTATTTTCAAAATAAGTAATTACGTTACATGGCTTAGTTCCACGTTCCAGTGCAAGGGTATAAAACGTTTAGTATACCTCTGTATATTTTTAAAAAGAAATTCCCCACCCTACTTCTATCATGTTATTTTGTTCTATGTCTTCATATGAATTTTATATTATTAAGTTCAGATGGTATTCTTTCATTTCTTGGAAAATAAAAACGACTGATTTTCACTTTGTACTGATAAAGGTAAAAATAAAATAAACGGTGAGCTTAATATAAAAATGTATTTGTTATATTGTTTCAAAAATATTTGTATTTCTTTAATTTTAAAGAAGTACTCGTTACTAAAATACCTGTTGAATGAAAAACTATGTTTACATCCTTAAGCACTACATTATCTCTAAGATTTGAAACGATCTATATTTGGAAATAAATTTAGAATAGTTACAAAGTTTTTTTATACTCCCTTTCTTTGTAAAATATAACAAAAATTAAAGACGAATTAAAACATATAACATAACACTAAACTTACAGTTATTTAATATATTTCTAAAATGACAGATGTTTTGAGCTTTGATAAAACACTTCATGCTTTGAAGATTAAATACTAAAAATATTTGTCAGTCAATTTAGATTTTCAAAATTCGTAGTGAATTATGTATACCGACGGAGTAATTCAAATTTAGAAAATATTCCGCGACGTTATCGGGCCGCCGTTGCTAATAATCAAACTTTTGTAATGAATCCAAAATTATACTATAATTATTATTATTTTTTACCTATTATACCTATTATGTATACCGACGGAGTAATTCAAATTTAGAAAATATTCCGCGACGTTATCGGGCCGCCGTTGCTAATAATCAAACTTTTGTAATGAATCCAAAATTATACTATAATTATTATTATTTTTTAACGAAAATTCGATACATCTTTTTGATCGTCGCCACAAGTCTGCTTGCAAAGTTTCAGCTCGATTGGATCACGGGAAAAGGGTCAAAAATCGATCCAAAGTTTTTTCGTCGGCAAGCCGGCAAGCAAGCAGACGCCACGAGTTAATATAAAGGGAGTAAAAAGTGAAAAAAATAAGCCACTAATGGTATATAAAAAGTGTATTTTTTCTCTTTAATCTAACCGTCGCGCATTCCGCATTCGTAACGACGGTTCTGATTTGCGATCGTAGAACAATGCAGCATGCGTAAAAACGTCGTTGTACTGCGCTGACTATATTTGAGGTTTTAAAGGTATCCACTTTAAATAAGTAACCCAAGTTTCAAAGGAAAATCTTTTTTATTAAGTTATCAAGCTATGTCATAAAGTGTCTTTATGTAAATAAAATTTCAAACTGCTCTCCTGCAAACTTGAGAAAAATCACTTGCGTCGTTGTTCTACGATTATGACGATTTAACAGTGCGATACAGAAGACCACAGATAAAAGTGGACTGTGCTAGTGTGGCCAGCAGTGTGAATAACCGACTCTAAACTAAGAGACTGCCTAACTGGCATTTAGAAATAAGTGCGACCACTTATATGCGAGTTGACTTGAATTAGTGGGAACCTGTGTGAAATATTTTAGGACTATTAGGACTATGGGAAATGTCTATAAGTGCCGCTGGGGCCCTGAACCGGGGGATAAACTCCGGTACCGCGCCTAGGTGGTCCCGACTCCAAGGCCACAGGGATCCCAATATCGTTCGCACTTTGAGGCTGCAAACAGTGTGTCTAGGGTATATATCGGATTTGTACTTACTTTTGGCAGCTCAGCTGGCTCAGGACTGTGGGGCCGTTGCGAGGTAGCTAACTTCTACGGAATGAAGCACTTTGTGTCATATGTACAATTTACAAGAGTTTATTCAAGATGGTTACAAAGGTAAGTTGGGTGATGCTAATATATGGTTAGTTAAAGAGATTGCTGGAAACGCAGACTCGATTAAGGTTAGTACATATGTGTACGCGCGAGTCTGAACGTCGATCGTGTAACAATCCGAAAAGTCGCGACGCGTTACGCGGGTCTCTGGTGTTGGCGGTCAAGCGAGCGGAACAGGAATGACGGTCTTGCCGCTCGCCGCCTGTAGGTCAGTTGGTCCCCCTGAACGCCAGATGCCGCCCGTGTGGTGGAATCCGCCACAGGACGAATAAGGAGACGTGCTCTGATAAAATTCGTTTCCAGTGACTTTTGTAATAAATAAAGCTAAGTAAATAATCCTTAAGTATTTTTAGTGTTTCAATTGCCTCGCACGGCTATGATCATGTGACAATTTGTATACTTTTCTTCATAATATTTATTTTTACATCATTTACACTTAAATGTTATTCAAATGTAAATATTGATTCAATGAATACACACATTAATTTTCTGTATACAAATGCATGACTAATTAATTACCTTATCACCAATTTATAGGTGACCGTAACACGTAGGGACACATCAGGGCGAGATACTCCGCTATTTATCCGCTTCCCCTAAAACCACTATTTTAAAATAAAGCTCAACCTGAATTCGTGATTATAATAAAAATAATATCCTCACAATGTGGCATGCGCGTGTCATAAAAAGCCTTAAACCAGCCACCACCCATTAAAACAAATTCCCCATATGACCTAATCCCGGCCGCCAGCCCCCGACCACGTATGCCCGTAGTTTAGGGGAGGCCGCCCCTGTTAATACTTCATTATTTTCTGAATGTTGTTTATGGAACCTACGTGACGTAGTTCCGCTCGCAGTGGTTCCGGTGCCCTGAATCGAAACTGTGCCTTTGTTTCCTAAAAATACACCATTTTCATTTATTTATTTACGGTGCAAAGTACATTAAAATTTAGTGACTGACGAAGTTTGTTACGTTAAAAAATTATAGGTCTCAAAATCGTCAGCAAGTTTCTATTAAATGTTTCAAGTTTTTATAAAATCATCATCATCATCATCATTCTTGGCACTACAACCCTTGGTGGGTCTTGGCCTCCTCAATAATTTTCCTCCACTCATGTCGGTCTAGTGCCAGCTTTCTCCAGTTTCGAAGGTCTAAGGCAGAGATATCTTTGAGGACGTTGTCACTCCATCTTAGTTTTGGCCTTCCTAAGCTCCTTCGCCCTGTTGGCCTTGAGTTCAGCAGGGACTTTGGTGCTTGATGCTCGGGCATTCTCTCCACATGACCCAGCCACCGAAGTCTTCCCAGTTTTATAAATTTTGTGACGTTTGGCTCCTTAAATAGAGTATAGAGCTCATTGTTGTAACGTCTGCGCCAAAGTCCATTTTCTAGAACCAGTCCGAAGATACGCCTCAAAATTTTCCTTTCAAAAACGTCCAGTGCTCTCTCATCTCCTCTTAGTTAGTAGTAGTATTTTATAAAATAAGCCAAAAAATTTACTGCATTTATTTTAAAATATCTATTGTATTTTAACATATCAGGAAGGTGCAGTGGGAACATCGCAGAGTAACGTAAGTAACCATTTATTTGGAAAAAAAATCGAAATACAACATATACTATTTCGTAATATTTCTATCACAATTTTTATCATAGTATTCATATTTTGATGTATCATAAATATTAGATTTCTATTTTTTTTTTAAATATACTTACAAACTCACTATTTGACATATTGTTTTTCTTATTTTCTTTATCGATCCTGGTTTAATTAGTCTTGTATATATGTGTTTTATTGTAATTGGCCCAAGGCCCTGTACATAAATAATTGTTTTTTCAAGATTTATTAATTATATGTCTGTAAGAAAACCAATAAATGAAAAATAAATAAATAAAAAGATTTAACCTTTTAAAAAATAAAAGTTAAGTCCGTCTCCAAGCACAAGAGCTTGCCTCTTTTTTGGAAAGTTACAGCGAAAAAAAAATGTGTCTTTGGGTAAACTAAAGAGTATCATAAGTCAAACATTCTATAATAACTAATATATATGAATTGAAAAAATCAAGCAATGCTTCTTTTTTTGTGCCCTATCCGTTCAACGGACGTTGGCTATCATTATTTTATTAAGTGCAGTTTGGAAAAGCTCTACAATAAACTAGCCTTACTACTGTTTCAGGTTTTACAGCCATGATGTTTTCCAGTCTTTCCTTTTATTGTGGAGTTCAAAATCTCGTAATTCTCTGGAAGTCCCATAATTACTGTTCTGATTAACTTTTTTATTCATCCAAACCATAATATAATATTTGGTAACACCCACTTTAGACTCCGCCCTCTCACTCCCTCTCCCTCGTAGATTCCTGATCGTTCTGCAGGCAAGGTAGTGCATGCTAGTCTTTGACAAGAATAACACGCATGTAATAAATATCAGTGAAAGGTTAACAGTACTATGGTTGTGGTGTATAGTGTGGTGAACATTGTAGTGTAGTGTTGGTCCTGACGAAGAGACGGGTACGTCTCGAAACCGGTAGACCTTAAATCTGATAGTGGTTTGTACTTATTTAACTAACACTCTGTTATTATACTGTTTTAGTTTCAGTGCCGATAAATCGGCGTTTACTAGCTAGATAACATATTTTTTTATAACAGTTTGCATCAAACATGATTAATGGCAAGAATATGATAACAACAGAGTTTATGAGTAAGATAGTAATAATTACAATTTACAGTTTTTCTGTGCAGGCCTTTATCGTTACCTGCCTCGCTAGGTACATAAATTACCCGTTCTGAGGTAAATAGCCATTCCATTCATTAGGACTCCATCAAAATGTCTAATTTTATGTTTGCGTTATTAAAATAATAAGAAGAAAGTAAAGTAAAGTAGTAAAGATAAAAGTAAAAAAGTAAATAAGAATAAAAAGTTAAGGTAAAGTAAACTAAAGTAAAAAGTAAAAACATGTATGAACAAACAAAAGTGTAAATAATTAAATTAATTCCAAGGTTAATAATATAAGAACAAAATATAGAGTAAATGTCAAAAGTATAGAGTAAGTACAGAGTAGGTGTCATTAATGAGTGATCATCGATCGTCAGTCATAGGATCATCGGTTATCATCAAATCATCTGTGGCCTCTTCCAGGTGTCTTTTACCAATTTTAGAGATAATGATGCTTCTTCTCTCTTCTTTATTCAGACCTCGTTTCTCCACAATCTGTTGATCTACATCTCAAATGCCCCAAGTCACCTTGTCGATTCTTCGGTAAGCGCCCATGCTTCCTTGTGTGCAAGCCAAGCAACGCTATGAAACTAGAACTACATAGTTTAGTAGTATCCTGATATCCAACGCGAACTCCCCTGAATAATAAATCATTGGCGAATGTCTTAAGCACTAGACCAGTGTTTCAACCTGTGGGTCAAGACCCCCAAGGACTCAAGGGGTCGCGGTTGCAAGCCAGGTAAAAGTAAAAAGGTTGTAGGTCATACACTGCAACAAGTACAACAAGTACATCAAAAGTACGACATTTTCAGTGAGATGGCTGTGCCTGCTCGTTTTTAATAAACTGTCAAATCGTGGTTGTACTTTTGAGACGTAAATAATCAATTTCTGCGACTATCTTGTACCAAAATTCACCAAAAACTTTTCACAAAGATTGCATCTCTTCCAAGCTTCAAAAATATTCAACATTCTAACCACAAAATTAAAAACTCTCGCATAATTAATTACGCTATAGTGGCTTTGTATATTTCCGTGAATATATCGACCTTATCTGTAAGTCTCATTTATTAATTGATTAATATTGATTATCCATTTTAAGTTCAATCCACTTTTTCTGGTAAGGCAGGTACAAATTACTTTGTGTTACAATTAATAAATGAGACTTACAGATAAGGTCGATATATTCACGGAAATATGCAAGACCGCTATAGCGTTACTGGAGAAGGCGCCTGCCCCGGAAAGGAGGAGATCCGTGGTTCGAATCCCGGCAGCAGCCAAATATTTTTTCGAGGATTTGTTTTCTGTATGTCTTTCTAATTGATTAATTAATTTGATTTTAACTTTCATAGAACTTTGTTCTGAAAAAAATTGCAACTTCACAATAAGAATGTGTTATTGAATATCACGTGTTATATCTTTTATTTCAGTTTCTTTTCAAAATATATGCTTAGGAATATGTTACGCTTTTTGTTCTCACTGCACGCCCCTGGTAAATCAATGTATATATAAAGAGAAACCCGTGTTTCCCTACCTGCCTAGATTTCTCCGCAACCACCGGTGGGTGGTTATGGTGGTGGATAGCCCTTGGTGTCACATCAAAAATATGCGAGTTTGGTGGGGGTGGCTGTGCGTGGGTGGGAGTGGATGACGAAAATGTGTTTTCTAGCACATTGTTTTGTTATGGGATGGCCGCAAATGCTTCAGATTGTTTCAAAATAGGCGCGCCGATGTGTCGGTGAGTCTAGAAAGTTCCGAAAAAACCTGCTCTAGAAAGTTCTGGAAGGAGAAGGTTCTAGAAAATTCCCGGAAGTTCTATAAGGTTCTGTACTGAGTGGCAAAATGTGTCTAAATTTTTTGAATTTTCTGGAAGGAGAATGTTCTTGAAGGTTCGCGAAAGTTCTGTGACGATCCAAACAGTGTACTAAAAATCTACCCGTGCGAAGCCGCGAGGGCACAGCTAGTAAGTATATACTTTTAAATTTTATTTCGAATTGACGCCACCTATTATTGGAGCCAGGTATGATTCAGCGACAGTAATAATCACCATTACAGCGACAATTCCACCAATTAAACAAACGGAGTCCAAGCCACCCACCAGATAATTTCACGCAATTAGCACTTAGGTCAGTAACTGTCCGCCGGCAGCGCGCGTCGCGTGTGTTGACTCTGTTTCACAAGAAGCGGTACAGCAGGGTATAAAAGACTGTGTACACCACTAGTGTTTATATAAATGATTAAAATGAGCCGAAATGTATAGAGCGCAGTGTTTATGCGCTGGGTTTAAATGAGCTTTACCAGTGCCGTCGTAATATCAAGTAAGTGAATACACCTTATTATCAGGGTACCTGGTAGTGATGGTATTTTAACCGGTGACACGCTGACCGTTATTTGAGATTTGTATCTGATTGATTCGATGATTGCAAGTAATTTTTCGCAATAGATAACAGTTATATCTTAGTCACTTATCGTCGGTACAATCAGATTTATTTCATACACAGGGTTATTTGGAAAACATTAATAATCTCGCAGGATTATATTTCTGCCTTGATTACGAGTCGACAATGTTCAAGCTATTGTGACCTAATATGAAAAGTTATCGAGATACGCGACCTCAAATTTTGCATATTTTTTTCAATATTTCTGACTTATGTTTTGTAAAACATTGTATTATATCATTACAGTAACTTATATCAAATATAAAAAATTCATTGTCTTCAATACAAGTCAAATAAAATAATAAAAACCTTGGAATTCCAATTGTAAAACATTCCAATTGGAAATTTTACATCGTTTTAATCATTTTATTTAACTTGTATTGAAATTAATGAATTTTTCGTTATCCATATAAGTTACTGTAATGATAGTCCAATGTTTTATAATAAATAAGTCAAAAATATTGAAAAACAAATGCAGATTTTGATGTCGCATATCCCCATAACTATTGTAGTAGGTCATGATGGAGTTTTCGTTAGACAACATTTTCGACTCGTAATCGAGGCAGGAATAAAGTCCTGCGAGGTTTTTAATGTTTTCCAAATAATCCTTATTAAATACCAAATAACTATACCGAAAATAACCGGTTAAAATAACGTTTTGACCATCACTAGTACCTAGGAATCTCTTCTGCACTGGCCTAGAATCAGATAGACGTCGTCACCTTAGAAGGGTTTAGTGTATTTTTTGACGTAATTGAAGTATAGTGAAGTGGGACCCACTCCAGACCCAGGGCCGTTCTACGAGCCCTACACTTTCGCCATCCAGTTTGGTATTATTTTAATGCTAAATCAGTTTCCTCGCTACGTCGCTGACTACGCAAAAGCACTCGTGCGACGCGGCGAGGAAACTGCGCTAACCACTTCACTGTCTCTGGGGTGCGTTTTGAAAACTATTTATTCAAGAAAGATAACATTACATTAAAATAAAATAACAAGTAAATAACAAAATATAAACAAAAAGCAGAGAAAACAAGGTGAAGTACAATGTAGTTTCTGCTATTTTTGCAATGGCAGGTTCCCTGGCATATTTGAGTGTCCCGATTTAAAAATGAAATAGAATCAAGTCGTCATTATTAAAATGGTTCAAAATTTCAAAATTTCCATTACGTTTTTTGAATCACTTTATCTTACAAATCATAGACAAGAGAATAGCAAATACTGAAATTTTGCATAAAATCATTTATTCAACTTAGAAAAAAAATCTATAAACTCATCATCATCATCATCAGCATGTATCTGGGAGTTGAATTGTGCTAATAAACTGATGTTACCTTGTCTTATCTAATCAAACATAATTAATTTATCTATAAACATCGGGGGCTTATAAATTGTTTTTTAATAATTGTAATTATTTTTATATAGGAAAAACGGATAATAATAACGGGTTCGAATCTCAGCCCAGACTAGCAAGTTAGTCCTATTTTCATAGCACAAGCGTTTAGCTTAGTTTGAAAATAGTAAGAATATTGATGTGACACGTATTCCGTGTTCGCATCTCTATTTTTTTATTAAAAAAAATAAATAATAATATTAATAATAATAATTGTAATTATTTTTATATAGGAAAAAGTATAAAAATGTTGATGTTAAAGATAAGGAACATTTGAGGTGTTTAAGTAGCAATAATTATTCCGAACTTGCTAATCATCTTTTGGAAATGGGTCATACTTTTTATATTAATAAGCGTTTACAAATTTTACATACAAATTCATTACAGTTCGATACAGTTTGAATTAATAAAAAATGTTAATAGTAAATTAAACATTATTAATAACCAGGACCTTTTTGCAAATAGTTATCTTTTAAGGCCCCAGACTACTGTGAAAAAATATTTTTGTCATTTTTTTTTAATTTTCTGAAAGATGCATTTGTTAAAAATGCTCTCACCAAATATTTTAAAGAGATTTCTAAAATTGACGGAGATGTAAATGTTGAAAAAAAAAAATTGTATGTTGAATTATCCTTCAGCAAAACTTTGAACGCGTTTTTCTCAAAAGTACATTTTTCAACTTGGTTGACAGCATATCAGAAAAACTATACATGCGCCAAGTTATAAACTGTTTGAAAATCCAGTCTCTATGGCACCACGTAGGGATTTTTTTATAAAGGGCCC
Source organism: Agrypnia vestita (assembly GCA_016648135.1). NCBI lineage: Eukaryota > Metazoa > Arthropoda > Insecta > Trichoptera > Phryganeidae > Agrypnia > Agrypnia vestita. The sequence goes on along the minus strand of JADDOH010005766.1, from coordinate 42,453 downwards.
CCTTCTATTTTTTTTTTTAATAAATGATGAAAATTTTCTATAAAAAATCGAAAACAAAATTCGCTAGTCCGTCATTTTTTTTTAGATATCGAAATTCCCCTACGTGATGCTTTAAACCTATATGTCTAGTTTCTAAATATATTTTTATTCTATTTTTTGGTTGTACCCTATGGCTTAATAGCTGTCAACCACCCAGCGGCAAATTCGTCCTCTTGGAAGCAGCGTACACCGAAAACAATACTTTAGATTTGAGGACAAAAATTTGTATGCAGTCTTCAATATTTATATATATATATATATATAAAATAAAAAAAAATTCATGTATCGTTTGCTTGAAAATATTTACGATAAATACACCCTCATACCGCGCGTGCACAGTGGTCTGGGGCCTTAAATTTGTTTTTATATTAGTACTTTATTATTTATTTATCTCCCATATATTTATTTCTTATTTCGTTAATGTCTATACTTCGATTTTTAATTTTAAATATACTTTGTATCCTGGTATATTAGTGGTGTAAACAAAGTATGTTCAGTTTAGTGTCACATAATGCTGATGTCCTGATGACGGACCCAATGCGATGGGATCCGAAACGTCAGCCAGAGAGGTCAGATATACACGGTAGAATATCCCAAAAAACTGAACACGGAAGATTCCGAACGGCCTATTATAAGGTGACCAAATAATTTATTCATTGCAGCACTGCAAATTATCTATATTGCAAAAATTACTATAAAAATTGCTTTAATAATTTTTCTGAATGTCAGTCGATGCGGAAATGATTGAGCATTGTGATTCATTTTTCATTATTCATTTAAGGGGGGTAAGGTTTTTAACTTTTTTTTTTGAATTTTATTTTTATTTTACGATCACGTGACCGCCAGACCAACCATAAATAAACTTCACCCCACTTATTAAAGTAATATTTTTCGTGAAATGTATGTGTTTTCGAGAATCGTATGGAAATCATATCGATACACGGGCATCAATTTTGTTTTATACTTTCTTACAACTCCGGGTAGATTTATGCTTTACAACTCGAAGGTTTATGCGGTGGTAATCTTTTCAACCCTCTCCCAGGCCGTGGGAATACGTACTCCAAGTTCGTAACTAAATTTGATTAAAAAATACCGTAGGGAGCACGATTCCCATTTTTTTGAAATACTGACATCTGGCCGCGTTCCTTCGCAACAAATTAAAACAGAAACGTGCATTATCGACGGCCTCATAATTCATTTCAATTATTGCAGTTGACACCGGCGGGGCGCACACGACGACTTAAGGGGGGGGTAAGGTTTTTAACTTTTTTTGCATTTTATTTTTTAAATGAATGTATAACATCGCAAGAATATTGTGTCAAAATTTCAAGTCAATCGGAGCAAAATTGACAAAATTATGAACATTTGAGCGATATCAGACTGATTTTCTATACCTGCTCGGGCAGCTAAGAGTCGCGCTCACCTGAGGACTACCGGACGTGCTATTGTATTAGAAGAATTTTTCTTAGACAAGGACAAAAAGATGCTGATGATTAAAGCTCTTTGCTGTGTGAACACAGCATCGACGATTATGTGTAAGTATAAAATAAGTGTTGAGTTTTATTTTGAATTTTACAGTGTGCAAAACTTTAAAGCGTTTTACCCACATCTCACGCTTTCAAAGTCGGTGTCCATCATAACTTCAAAACTACTGCACCGATCCTTTTGAAATTTTGAACACTATTTCTGTACATAATTTACGAGGTAACGCTGGAGACTTTTTTTCAAATTTGTTATTCATTTTTATTTTTTAATAACAAATTAGTCGATATTTTTCGCAAAAAATCGCGTTTTTCCCTTCAAAGTGTTCAAAAAAATTGAATAATTGAAATTTCAAAAAACCCTCCCGGTGTTACCTGAGAAAACTTATTATCTAACGAATGAACTTTGATTTTTTGATTTCAGATGATCTAGCATCAAGTTATGATGGACACCGCAATTCTACTTTTTTCCGAGACACGTCCGAATAATTGCTGCCATTGCCGTATTTCTTAATATTTCGTCTTGAAAATTTTACACAATATTTTTCAAATATCATACTTTAATGTACTATAAAGAGATTTTAACTGTGTCGTCGAAAAAAATTCACAAAAACATGCCTTTTTTTGTACGAATTAACCTTACCTCCCCCTTAAATTGCGACTAGATGATACTGGCTTCAATGCCCGCTAATTTGGTTACTAAATATCCTGGGTGTTAAACTTGCTATTTTATTTTTAGCATCCATCTTAAACATCTGAATAACGATGAAGAAATAGATTGCCTATGACGTCAAAATATTTAAATACTCAGCATTATTTGTCCCGAGCATTCAAGCACTTAAACATCTAAAAATAAATTTGACTCAGTTCTATAAGATGTTATATAATTTGACTTTAATTTCTATTTTAGTGAGTTAACTAACTTAAATCACCTCCGTTTATAATTACAATAGTACAAAAATTGTTTTCCTTCAAAGTTATAATTTGAATAGATTTGTTTTATCATTTAATGGGTTTTACAGAACAATATGGATATTCGTTTGGACATTCTGTAATTTCTGTTCGTATGTTTCGGGATTTACCTTGATCAGAAGAGGAAGAAAATGATTAGAAAGTGGTATTGTTGCAGATAAGAGATACTGAGTTTATTGTTTAACTTCTCACCGTGAATATACTATGCGGACAATGTATTCGCGGTGGAATGCTAATGCAGAGGTCGGAGTATAACGATGTTGTGCGATTCGGAGGCGGCAGCGGAGTGACAAAAAGTTCGCGGCTAGCTGGTGCGTTCAGTGGTGGCTAGATCATAGATCATGGCATAATTGCATTAGGAGGGGCGACATTGAGTGCACTATATCCAGTAATTGAAACTCGAAAAACTGTAGCTTAAATTCAAACTCCGATAATAACAAGGTTTGCCAATTACATCAGAAAAAGTCGATTGTTTACCTTACCTTGCTTACCTTTTCTTCTTCTTCTTCTTCTTCATTTTCTTTAAGTAGATCTGCTGATCTGTGCTACATAAAACTACGCCTCGTGGGATAACGAGGTCCAGCTATCCCTCCATCTTTTCGGTAGTCTTCCCGGTAGGCGTCCTCTAGAGGGGATTTCATTTGCTGCTGTATGCACGAATCTGTCACTGTCCATTCTGGCTACGTGATCCCGCCAGAATCTCCTTCTGGATCTACTCCATCGTGCTACATTTTGGTAGTTTTTATGTATTCATTTCATTCATAGAGTTTTTCCAGTACTGGATCTCAGCACCTTCATTTCAGTTGTTCTGAGGAGTCCTTTGGTCTCAGCCCGCGTCTCTACAGCGTATGTCATAGTAGGTCGCACGCATGTCTTGTATATCTTGACCTTACTCTCAATATGCATATTTTTGTTTTTCCAGACCAAATTCTTTAAGACTTCAGCGAAAGCCGATTGCTTACCTTATGTAATTAATGTAAAACAAAATTCAAACTCTAATAAAAAGTCTGCCGTTTTTGTAATAAGTAATCTAGACAAGACTAGTTCCTTGAAAAAAGTAATAATACATATTTTAAAAAACACAAATGCCGTAAAAAATCTACCAGGCGATAGGATTCGATTCTAAGAGATAATTTGATTTTTTGTCAGAAGCCTTAACAGCTAGGCCGGATATATATTTATAATTCTCACTCTGTTTAATTATTAATAAAATGTTTTCACATAACAAATAAATTAATAAGTTAGTTTTAAGCGTATTTTAGTGTATATAAATGTTAGTAATGTGCATATAAAAGAATATCGCTTTAAAGAATCTATAATGAAAAAATAGATTTCCCGCTACCAACGGCGACATCTATGGTGGTGACAAATTTCAACGCAGATGGCGCAATATACAACTTACGCCACAATATACAATTCAAAACAACAATGCTACAATATATCACTCACACATGAAACAAGTTATGCAACGTTAACATATATATACAACGTCTAAAAATTTGATAGATGTGGTATTCTTACATCTGGAATCGGTGAACATTACGTTGTGTAAAGTGATCACTTAAGCCAGCCATACGGTAGGACGTAAGGCCTATCTATAAACATCTAAAAAAGACTTTCATACGTACTTTCCCATACAAAAAAATAGTTTCGTCTTTATGAGATATCTATAATATATCTTGACTAATGACGTCCCCTGGTGATAAAATTGCGTTCTTGAAAAATTTGTACATACTCAAAATATTCTGAATAAATAAATTTTAGTCCATGTTTACACGATTCATTCGGCCCGATTCTGAAAATAACAATGTCTGGATCTTTAAGATCTTTATCCCAACACTTAATAGACGATAATAAAAATTAAAAATGTCCACAGCGGATTTTGGTATTCTACGGCTCAAATACACTGTATTAAAAGATGATATAAGAAAGATTGTTTCTTACAAACGTATTAATTTCTTCATCCACAGCGTCCAGATGAAATATCATGGCTAAACTTGTCGAAACCGCGTTCGGCGTTACCGCATATTCAAATCTTCCCATCTTGACATTTTTTGACAGATATGTCTGGATCTTTAAGATCTTTATCCCAGCACTTAATAGACGATAATAAATTAAAAATAAACGAGACATAGCTTTACGTCGGTGTTTGTTTCTGTAAGTTTCTACATGAGATAGATATAGAGGGAGGGAGAAAGATGTAAATTGTTATCTGTCAAAAATCAAGATGTGAAGATTTGAATACGCGGTAACGCCGTCATGACAAGTTTAGCCATGATATTTCATCTGGACGCTGTGGATGAAGAAATGAATACGTTTGTAAGAAACAATCTTTCATATATCATCTTTTAATACAGTGTATTTGAGCCGTAGAATTACAAAATCCGCTCTGGAAATTTTTAATTTTTATTATCGTCTATTAAGTGTTGGGTAAAGATCTTAAAGATCCAGACATTGTTATTTTCAGAATACGGATGATTTTGTGTTCAGTCTATTACAGAAACTTAATTTCTTCTCTTAAGTACAATCTGAATTTCCTACTGGGCGCCATTACATTTTTATGGACTGATATTTGAGTTCTCTATTATATTGGGAGATTAATGAGCATCGGTTATAAGGCTTTCGTAAAAATAATAAAAATCACATTTTATGGGTGCTAATCCGCGATTCAGTTTTATCACGTGACATAAAACCTTATTTACGCCAGCCAATGGGGCGCTGGGGCACCATAGTCGCGCCATTTTTCTATTATTTTTAAAGGATTATGTTCGTTGGAAGGTAGCGTTTGGTTTGATGGTTCGCCGCATATACCAGATGATAGATCTAACTGCATATACGTGCATCCGTGTTTTACGACTGATAGCGCCACTGGAGATAAAGCTTTATAGCATTGTTTTACGTAATTATTCAAACGACAACAATTATTCAAATTACAATAGTAATTAACTATCATTCAAATGACTATAATCAAAATTCCAGACAGATTTATCGAGTACTTTTGTTTTGACAGCTGTTGAAAATGGGCACGTTTGTGTTTGTATGAAACCATGGAAAAAGAACGATGCGGATATTTTACACGAACCGTATGTTTTTCCGAGAAACGATTCTCGACGTTTCGTTGAATTCATATTCAACGTCATCAGAAGGACGACCCGTACCGGCGGAGGCATAGGGCGGTCTGATTAAGGCTTCCGGGAACGTAAATTATGTGCACTTTGTTGTGTGGTGTTCATTTCTTCTACGATAGAGGTCGCCAGTGTGAAATATGTCCTGGTTACGTCGGCGGTTTTTTCTCAAAGATTGTAAATATTGCACACTGGCGACCTCTATCGTAGAAGAAGTGAACACTCCACAACAAAGAGCATATAAGTTACGCCCCCGGAAGCATTAGTCAGACCGCCCTGTGCTGCGCCGGTACAGGTCGTCCTCTTGATGACGTTGAATATGAATTCAACGAAACTTCGAGAATCGTTTCTCGGAAAAACATACGATTCGTACGAAATATCCGTAACTATTTACAGTTAAAAATGTCTAATGAAATGAAAAGAACGACACGGTCAGTGATTTGAATATTTATTTTAATGCATTTAGTGTAAAAATTTTATTGTATGCAGCGGAAATGCGAGATCACAAAGTTAGTTGTTAAAGTGAAATTTTAGTCTGCAAAGAAATGCGCGCGTGTGGATGCGCACCAGAGGAACGACGCCATATTCTTGTCAGCTGTTAGATTCTGTTAACATGCCAGTTCGCGAATGTTTCGATCGACTCGACCATGCCAAAAACGATTAAAAGTGATATTCGAGCAATTATTTAATAGAAAAATAACGTTACGGACGTTACAGAGAGTTATGGACAGGGAAACAACGAAATATTATAATTGGGATAATAACACAAAGGGAGAGCGCGGAAGATGGGGCATGACCAGATTAACCAGATAACCAGATACTGGAAGATGGTTCCGTCAGAAACCTCAACAACCGACCAGCTTGCATGCGAAGATGTATGAATGTGAATGAGGCGAGAGTTGTGTCAGGACAGAAGGTGTGGCGCTCTATCTTCTCTGCCTACCTCCACAAGAAAACGGCGTGATGGTAAGTAATTAAGTAAGTATAACATTAAAACTTTGTATCGTAGGATTTTTGCGGTGGACATTTTGTATTTGGACCGAATTCCCGTGGATCTTTTGTCATTAGACCAAATTACCGTGGATCTCTTGTCGTTGGATCTTATCTCCGTGAACAATTTGTCATTGGAAAAAATGCATTTGGTACTTTTGTCATTAGATCAAATGTCTACCTTTTGTCGTAAAAATTTTCGTGGTACAAATGCAAAATGTCCGTAGACATTTTGTATTTATACCAGGTATCCGTGGACCTTTTGTCGTTGGAAAAATGTCCGTTAACCTTTTGTCGTTCTCATAAAAAGAAAATAAAAAAAATTATACGAAAATCGAAGAATTTTTTTTTTTAAAGTTACTGACGATAGAGGAAGTTTCGGAAAGACAGACAGATAGACAGACAACGAAATTATCCCATCTTATTTTTATAAAACATCTGGTAGTCTCCGGTTTCAACGAGTGATTTACTTTTAAAATTCCCTATTCGGCGATAGGGTAGACAATTTAATTTTTATTGACTCGCCAACTCCGCTGTAGCAGAGATTAAAGTTTCAGTAAATACTTCCAGTTCTCGCGGATCCAAATAGTTTTTCTTGTTTTTAATCATAATAAACACCGCTTCGCGTTAGCGTTAAGAATTTTCACAATTTGTATTGCGTCGCGCCTGGCACAGAATATTACTTGCACGATTTGAATACTAACTTTTCAAAGCAAGAAAACACTTTGTGGCTTGACATTATAATAAATTTAAGAAAAAATTAAATACTATGTTTTAAACCACTTAATTGCTATATATTTGTCAACTAGTTTCGGTTGGAATTAGTATCAGTCTATATTGTAATTGTCCTGAAGAAGGTTGAGTCCAACCGAAACTAGTTGACAAATATATAGCAATTAAGTGGTTTAAAACATAGTATTTAATTTTTTCTTAAATTTCTTGATTTGAATAGTGTTTAAAGGGCTACACCACCCTAGGAGAATAGAATTTAGGGAGAAATGGGGAAATTTTTTACAAACATTGATTGATTATTTTATTTCCACTTATAAAATTGTATGGTAAACTATCGTTTTATTAGAATTTTTTTACTAAAACATAAAACGGCTTCGTTATTTTTATTTTCATAGAACAACGTTGCATGTCGAAAAGAAGTAAAATTCCAACAAAATATATAACCTCATTAGTGACTTCTTTTATTTGTATTTTGATATTTACGTAGAGCAAATACTCTAGCAAATATAGAATATAATGAAATACTCTATTTATACATGGCATATGTATAAAAAGAGTATTTGATTAAGGGAATGAAAAAGCTTTCGACGCCGGTAGCACTAAATGATAATTACAACGCACATGTGAAACAGGTTGTAAACCGTAAACAAATATACAACAAAAATTTAATAGATGTGGTATTCTATCAAGGGTGGAAATGGCGATTGTTACATAGTATAAAGTGATCACTTAGCCCGATATGATAAATCGCAAGCCCTATGAATACAAAAAGACTTCCATACCTACTTTCCTATTAAAAAAATATAATTTCCTCTCTATGAGACATCCATAATATAACTTTATGAGTTATATTTAATATTTTTTTTTATAATTTCTTGCATATAATTTTTATGTATATATTCTTTTTAATTCTGCTATTGCTCTGGTATTCGATAATATCAACAAGATAATATCAATCTCCATACATATGATTCTAATACATTTATTAATTTAACTTTCACTATTGCTTTTGTATTATATAATATCTACTGTTTTTACATTCCACACTTTATATTTATTTTTATATCCTCAATTAATCGATTAATGTTATAGTTATTTTGTTTTATATTTATTTTATTTTGTTCGGCACAAGTTCTTCCTAGTGAGATCCTACCGACATGTACCAAGACAAAAATAAATAAATAAATACAAAATGTCGTATAAAAAAATTAGAATTCTCTATTTAATAATGTCAATCACTAACCTCCAGAAATAAGAGTCCAAAGCAGAAACAATGAAAATACACTATTTGAATACTGCGAAGTTCTCCCTGTTAAACAAACATACCACTATTAAATAATCGTGAAGCACTATAAATAAAAAAAGGAACTGATAAAACATAGCCATAGAATTCGGCAAATCACAAACAGGCAACTCAGTGTGAAAAAATCAACAACTTCTATGGAGTAAGAACAACAGAGAACACAGTACCACGACTCTTCAATAAAATACCGGAGCACGTCTACAAGATACAATATCACCTAATCTACAAGAAGAGGAAGAGAAATAAGGAAATTCCTATTAAATAACTTGACTCTGGAAATCCAGACAAGTCACATGCCTCACACTGTTGGCCTCAATGCTTTTGTATTTTTACTCCCTTTATATTAACTCGTACCGTCTGCCTGCTTGCCGTCAACAAAAACTTTGGATCGATTTTTGACCCTTTTCCCGCGATCCAATCGAGCTGAAACTTGGCAAGTAGACTCGTGGCGACGATCAAGAAGATGTATCAAATTTTCATTTAAAAAAATTAAAAATTATAGTATAATTTCGGATTTTTAGAAATTTTATTGGTTTTTTCAAATTGGAATCATTAGAAAAGTTTTATTACTAGCACGGCGGCCCGATAACGTCGCGGAATATTTTCTAAATTTGAATTACTCCGTCGGTATACATAATAGGTACTTCACTACGAATGTCGAAAATCTAAATTGACTGACAAATGTTTTTAGAATTTAATCTTCAAAGCATGAAGTGTCTTATCAAAGCTCAAAACATCTGACATTTTAGAAATATATTAAATTACTGTAAGGTTAGTGTTATGTTATATGTTTTAATTCGTCTTTAATTGTTGTTATATTTTACAAAGAAAGGGAGTATAATAAAAATTTGGTTTTTATGGGTTACTTTGAGCTGTTCCATGATTCACTGATTCACATTCATGTTCATGTTTTTTTATTATCTCGATTGGTTACCTAGTCTCATTACTAAGTTTATATTTAAGTTTTGTTATTTTCATATGATATTATTATCTTTTACTTTTTTACATTTTTATACTTTATCTGATACCAAGTCATACTACGAAGTATATCTTTTACTTTTTTACATTTTTATACTTTATCTGATACCAAGTCATACTACGAAGTATATTTTTTAGTTTTGTTGTGTTCATATAATATTATTATTTTTTATATATAAATAAATATCTTATATAAATTATACCTATAACTAAATATGCTACGTACTTATGCAAGAAAATGGAAAAGAAACGTACCGACAAGCTGTACAAGGCTTGGCATGATATATAATAATAGAAAATATGTAAAAATTTAATAATAAATTTATTAAATTTATTAAATTTAAATAAAAGCGCTATTTTCATACCCTTAAATGGCGGCCGATATATGTAATATAATTACGTCTTTTTGACGGATTAAATCTAGTTTATACATAAATTGCAAGCAATTAATTCTAACAAAAAAAATTAAAACACTTTACTGCACCAAAAAACCTTAATTAAACATGCCTATTCATTCTACTCGACTATTGAAAATAATAGCATATTGAAATAGTTATTTTTGGTCATAATTATTCAAATCGCGGTCATTGGATATGTAAATCAATCTCTGATGTCAACCCCTAATGATCGATCACGTTAATATGTCCTTGTCATTTTACCTTTGAAATATCGGAAACACGTTTTCAATGACCGCCTCCTATTTAAAATGGATGAAAATCAGAAATATTTCAACAACATGGTTTATTATAGCTTCTTAGCTTATTAATGTATATTATAGATATCTCACAGAGACGAAACTGTATTTCTTATGGGAAAGTAGGTATTGAAGTCATTTGGGTGTACATAGGACTTATGACCTATCTAATGGTTGGCTTAAGTGATCACTTTACTATTTCTTATGGGAAAGTACGTATAGAAGTCATTTGGGTGTACATAGGACTTATGACCTAACTTATGGTTGGCTTAAGTGAACACTTTACACAGTAATTGATTAATAATGTCTCTGTGACATAAATCCAGCACTGTTCTGAAAGATTTGAACAAACTCAAAATATTTTTAGCTTATTTATCTGGTATAATGGTTTATTTATTTATGTTTTAAATGAAACGAATGTTTTATACGAACCATAGATTTTACTGAGAAAAAAATCTCGACGTTTCGCTGAAGTCTTCTTCGGCGGTGTGACGACGTAAAGATTTGCTTTTCAGTAAAATATACGGTTCGTATAAAAAACCCGCTTTATTAAACACATAAATATGTCCAACGATTGTAATAATAACTTTAACTCCTTAATGGTATATTTATCTTTATTATACTTTATAATTATTTTTTTAAAGGATTTAATTATTACTATATTACTATACTTTTATACGAATCATGTTTATTTATTTTTAATACTTTAATGATTTTGCATATCTCTTTCAAATATGTATTATTTCTAATTATCATTTTTTTTTGGTTTAACTATCTTAATTATTTCTTTACTTTTGAAGTTAAACTCCTTTTGGCGCATTTAGGGCAATTTTTTTATTGTTAGGAAAACATGTAGCGGAATATGTTGGAAAAATGCGATACCAAAACAAAAGACGCCTTATTGAATGCTTGTCAGCTGTCAGATTCTGTTTGCATGTGAGCGCATGAATGTTTAGATCGTTTTTGTTTTCCTCAATTGTTTAAAATATCCAAGGCTACATTTCTGCAGTATGAGTTTTGATTTTTTTCACTAATCTATTTTTATAACTCAATATTTTGTGCGCCATAATATAATTAAATATTTTTTTCATACTCATGATTGTTCATTTCTCTTTAAAATAGATTTTTGGATAAACCAATTTTACACTTTACCGGTTGGGAGCATCGCTAAACCCCTCGAAAACAAAGTAGTGACAAAAACGTAACTCAACGTATGTACAAATATGTAAAAATTTTTTTTTTTGAAAAATTTTAGTACTTTTGGAATTATACGCAGAATTCTTATTTTTCTCGTTATTACTATAATGGAGTTTGACAACTATAAATATGTTTATTCTATTTTACGAACAAGGTTTGCTCCACCGATTATACATAAAAAAGGTTTTTTGTTCTTGTATAAAAATGACATGGAAATTGTGAATTACCTGTTTTATCACATTTAGAAGTTGCTGTCAACAAACTACTCCCTCGCAAACAAACTGTCAAACAGTTAAGCAAACATAACCTCCGTACCACGCTTTCAAAATATCCTAACTAACAATTTTCTCGTAGGTAGCTGGTTTTGAGGCGAAATTACAAGTAGATACGTATTCTTTTATTATTTTTTTTTTAACTGTAACTGGTTGAGGATATTTCATACGAACCGTTTGTTTTTTCGAGAAACGATTCTCGACGTTTCGTTGAATTCTTATTCAACGTCATCAGGAGGACGACCTTTACCCGCGGAGGTAGTTAGTAGTAGCAGTAATCAGTCCGCCCTCTACCTCCGCGGGTAAAGGTCGTCCTCCTGATGACGTTGAATAAGAATTCAACGAAACGTCGAGAATCGTTTCTCGGAAAAATACACGGTTCGTATAAAATATCCGCAACCAGTTACAGTTAAATATGTCTAACGACCGTAATAACAATCTTAATTGTTTTATTTTATCTTTTAACAAACAAATGTTCCAATTTGATTGCTAGATTGATTGAAATGGTGGTTCTTATGTATTCATTTTTTTTTGGTATCATAAACTGATTTTTAAAAATTCAATTAAATATTAAAAGATTATTGTACTCACCAGGAATACATCCCTTGCCAAATTTCAGAGCGATTTTTCGTGAGAAAGTGGGTCAAGTATAGATAACAAGATTCCTCGCTGACAGTGAAACTCGATAAGAGCATTAAAAAATAATATTAATTTCAAGATATTCTCAGGTTTTCACGGCCATTCAGAATCATGGGATTAAACTTTTCTGAGATATTCTGCCGCGTATGTACGAAATTATTTCTGGCCGACGTTTCGGATCCCATTACATACATACATTACATTTGCAAGAATGACGGACGTTTTGGCAGTCGTATACACACAGCAGAATAATCCATAAAACGGTAACCTTATATTATTGATTTATTTATATTGTCGTGAGATCCGTATAAAACACTTGTAAAGAATTCAATCTTTATAAGAAAAAATGGTCACTGGACACAAACTATGGCTGAATCCCTATTCTGTAATTCTCATTATTTTAGGGTACGTTAGAAAATTCCACTCGTCTCTGGTAATGCTTTTCACGCCTTTGTCTATTGCACGGATTCGCGGTTCGCTATCTTATCGTCCATATCTTTGACTTTTTCTGCGGTCAAAATACAACTGACTTGGAGCGTTAGCGTCGCCAATTATACGGGGTGTCTAGTAGCTAGTAGCAAAAACTACGACGGAATCTTTTTCATTGAATTTTAAATAGAAAATATTCTTTACACTTTGGGTGAATTGTTGACATTTAAGGAGTGATTTTAATTAAAGAGACGCATGCAAAATTGATAATTCATACATTATACTAAGAAAAAAAATTTTTTTTATTCAAATATAGCAAAATTATTTTTTGGTGACATAATTATAATTTATATATATAAAACAACTTTGTAAAAAAATTTTTTATTTTTATATTTTGATTATCTATGCTTCGATTTTTAATTTTTTTTTTGTTATCCTGACGAAGAAGCCATTGGCTTCAAAACATGTTGAATTTTTTTGAATAAAAAAGTGGTGTTTACGAAGTTATTTTATATAAATTTAAAAAAAATAGTTTTGCTCTCTCCAAATAAGAGTACCATTATTTATGCACTTTAAAAATATAAATAATTTTGTATAAAAATATAAATAATTTTAAAAAAATCATAAACCAAGTACACACAAGAACAAGTTACGGTCATTATGTAGAGGCTGGAAGTTTCTGAATACACTAGAAGTGTGCTAAAAATGCCAGAGGAACGAATACCAAGAAGAATCCTATCGATAACCTCGGAAAGAAGACGGCCGGTGGGTCGCCCCAGATTAAGCTGAAAGAAGCAACAGAAAAATGTGTTTGAAAACAGAATGTTCTAGACTTTTTGACTCATGTAGAAGTAGCGCAACACAGGGGAACATGAAAACACCTTGTCGAGCCTTTGGGCCTCCGACCTTACTAGGACAAGAGTAGGAAGATGATGATGATGTGTTAAATATTCTAGAAACATTTTAGAGTGATTTTAAGAACGGTGTTCCGATTAAATTCGTGTCCAGTGACCGTGTGTATTAAATAAAAGTTTGAATGAATGGTTTTAGTATTTCATTTGCGTCTCGCAGCCACGTTCCGTGATAGTATATAGAGTCAGATTATGCTCCTTTTTTCTGTCTCCGGAGAATTTTACATGTTAGTCACGGAGGAGGAGCACTGCAGAAATAGATATGATGCGGCAATTTAAAAAAATGAAATAAAATAATATATTCCAACCTCATCTCTCTTTGTCTCTCATTACTTCTTTGTAGAAAATTACTCGATTCATATCAAAATAATTTTCCCAGGACCGCATAACTTTCCACTCTAAATGCGGTGAGTCGCTTTTCATAATCTCTCAAAATTCTACCTCGGCCCGCATGATATTTGAACAGGAAACATGTCGCACTCGTTGGGGCAAAAAACGTTTTTTTTAATATCGTTTTTCTAAGTATTCCGCTAAAGGGTGGAACGTACATATGTACACACGACTGTCAAACGTCAAGTCAAACAAACGTGTAGTACGGAAACAGACTACGAGAATACAAGTAATTACTTTTTCACGTTGCGAGAACACGACATGTATGCAGACTGAACATGGTATAAAAGATGAAAGGCAAAAACGTAGTATTCTAAAAAAAAATCTTTTTTTTTTTTCATTTATTGGTTTTCTCACAGCCATATAATTAATCAATCTTGAAAAGAAACAATAATTAATGAACAGAGTCTTGGGCCAATTACAAGAAAACACATATATACAATAATATTATACCAGGATCGATAAAAAAAAATTTAAAAACATGTCAAATAGTGAGTTTGTGTAAGTGTGTGTTTGTTTGTTTTTATGTGTCCGTGTGTATGCGTTTTTATGTGTTCGTGTTTGTGTTCACGTGTGTGGGAAGAAAAATGTCATCGCGCGAGTCTATAAGGGATTTTGTAAACTGCTCATAACTTAAATTTAAAATATCGAGATCTGCAAAGGCAGTGTCATAGGTATCTAGAATTCTGTTAATAATACAGTTTTTACCGTAGTTTGTTCTCCAATGATTTAAGTGGAAAAGACGTGGTGCTCTTGTTCGTTTCTGCGGGACATTAAAGTGTATCGAATTTAAAATTTCAGGATAATCTATTCGATTATTGAGTATTTTGTAAAGGTATTTCAAATCGCTTATCATATTTATTTAGTTCCGTAACAGGAATCTTGTGTGACCCGAAAATACCTATAAAACTTAAAGAAAAGATATACCAGACTATTGTTAGATCCGCGATAATGTATGGCTCAGAATGCTGGACCATGTACAACTCCTATTCGAGGCAACATGAACAGCAGAAATGCGAATGCTTAGAAGGTCGCCGGGAGTAATACTAAAAGATAGGAAAGTAATACAAGCGTTTAGCTTAGTTTGAAAATAGTAAGAATATTGATGTGACACGTATTCCGTGTTCGCATCTCTATTTAAAAAAAAAAAAAAAAAATACTAAAAGATAGGACTAAAAGCAACAGTAAGCTAGAGGAATGACAGCTGAGATGGTATGGGTATATACGACGTAGACCACTAGACCACACGGTGAAGGAGGTAATGTCTACGGAGCTTCATTGACAGTCATCCGGAGGAAGATCAAAGGATTCCAGGATGAAGATATATTATTATAGATGTCTCGTAGAGACGAAGCTATATTTTCATACGGGAAAGTAGGTATGGAAGTCTCTTTAGGTGTTCATAGAGCTTACGACCTATCGCACGGAAGGCTTAAGTGATCACTTTACACAAGTAACGTCTACCATTTTCGCCCATGATAGACTACCACATCTATCAAATTTTTAAAAGGCTAAAAAGGAGAGGGGAAATGTCACTTATGCTTAACGCTCACAACAACAAGTCTTTTATGTTGGCTATGTTTTGTAATATCTTTGGTAGGCTGTTGAAGATTTTAATTCCTTGGTACTTTAAGCAATCTTTTGAAGTTCGTTTTTTTCTTCTGCGGTCCACAAAATCATCATGTTATAACTTATTATGACTTTGCAACGTTTTTAATTAGTCATTGAAATACATTTAATTATTTCAGGATATGTGAGGTGAGGTTAGATCTATTAAGTTACGTAATTTTAAAATAATATCCTTACTGCATTTGCTGTTTATAAACATTATACATAAACAATTGTTGAGAACATTTATGAACAATTTAGTTTGACCTTTTGATAATTGTTTTAATTTTAATAAGATCAAAGTATTTTTTTAAAACGAGTAAAACATGTTGGAAACAACCATGGCATCTTGTGCACCAAGCAATTAATGTTAGTTCATGGCTGCACCGAGACAATTTCATCCTAACCGATGATGTTGATGGTAAAAAGTGCATTAAATTTTTTACTATTCTATTCCGAAAATTTTCGACGTCTAAAATACGAAAATCGATTTCGTAAACATCTTTAAAAGTCAACCTCATAAATTATATTTCTCAGTTCCGCTCGTCGAGTCGAAAATTCTCCCCCAAATTTCCGTACAATAGCCGGAACCTACTCGTACGTGTCTACGTAAAATGTGTACACCCATAGAACTGCGCAGCGTGTCAAGTCCGCCGTGCAATCTGCGCCTGAAGTTAGGTGGTCGGTAGTACACATCTGTAAGGCGGGTGGTATGGTCGTGTTTCAGCAGGCGCTTCAGCAAATCTTCCGTATTATATTTCACCTTGACTCTTCTATGAACCAAAGTTGTAAAAAATCCCATAAACTAATGCAGTTGCGAGTTTTCGTCAATATTTAAACCAGTATTTTATTTAATGTGTTTATTAAAACTTTTCTCAACTTTAAGTGACGCAGATGGGAGAGTTTAAAATACGATAGTTTAATGTGAATATTAATAACTTATCTCAATGTAACAATACAATATGTAAGTGCGTATTATCCACGTGCTTTTGAATATATTTTTAAGTATTTGTGCCAATTTTCTGGGTAAGTAAACTAAGCTAAAATGTTATTCGTACCGCAATAACATAAATATTTAATGTGTAAGTTATGCATTGAAAAATAGTAATTAAAAAGTATTTTTTGCATGTCATCTAGTGAATAACTAATAAGTTTTTTAGCCAGTAAGTTATTTGAAACAATTTTTTTTTGTATGAAGCGCCCTTGAGGTAGGTACTCACGAAAACGGCGCTATATTAATTATCAAATTATCATTATTATCAAAATATTCACTTCGAAAATATTTATTCATTTTTTTATAAAATAATGGCTTTAGGTACATTTGGTGAATTGGTTTATTTTTTTCCAACATCATTATTAGATGTCACTACTCAACTAGGCCAAGGGTACGTTCTTGAATGCCCGTGTATAATTGTTTTTATGTATAACAAGTAAATAAATTTAAAAAATGGTTTTATACGCTTTCTTTGCACATACAATCAATACGCAGTATCAAAATTTAAACTACTTATCCAAATTTAAATGCTAAACTTCACGGCTGAGCGCTCAATAATAATGGAAAATCACTAATTTTAATCTCATTAATGATCAAATTATGTCAAAAGTGATTTAATAATGAAAAATCATCCACTTTACGTAAATTATGAAAGTTTCAGAGCTCTAGCTAGTCGGGAAGTTGGTGAAAAATCAATTACAAGATTCTACCACAAACAAAAGACAAAGAGAGTTAAATAAAAGCATGTAGGAATATAGATTTGAGCTTATATATTTTAAATAAAAAAATAAAAGTAATTGAGCATTTTTTCTGTAATATGGAGAAATAAAAGGAGTAGCTTGTTGGTCTTGTGGTTAAGACACTGGCCTCGTGATCCAAAGGTTGCGGGTTCGATCCTCACTCCAGACTAGCAAGTTAGTCCTATTTTCATAGTACAAGCGCTTAGCTTAGTTTGAAAATAGTAAGAATGTTGATGTGACACGTATTCCGTGTTCACATCTCTATTTTTAAAAAAAAAAAAAAAAAAAATTACACTAGAAAATAAATGTTGACTCTGAAATTGTATTCTGCTTCTAAATTTACTTTCCTTATAATTGTTGCGTTAATGAAATTTAGAAATGCTTAATACCAAAAGAATACTAAAATTTCATAAAACGATACTTAAAATTTTTAATTAAATTATAGTTAGAAAAATAATAAAAATCAATTTTTTCATCTTAATATGGCATGTTGACATCATCTTGGCTGTTTTATAATAATCTGGTTCTGAAAAATCTCTAGTATTAGCTCAACAAAGATCCAGCATTGAATAATTCCACTTGCCCTGAGAACATTTTTCCAAGTTGGCGATGTTCCGTTGCAAACGTCCTCATGTAGCATAAAGATAGCAGCATGAATTTTGTGCTGGCATCCAATTTTAACACCGAAATAGGAACAATACGTTTCTTGAATTGAAGGCATTATAGGACGCTTTATTCCACTAAAAATCACTTTACCTCAAATATAACAAAAGTTACAGGATTGTCTACACATGAGAAATTTTATTTAGAAATTATGGATTTCCGCAGAGATCCCTTAAATCAAACATGTCCAAAAATATGGACTTGCGATCTTGCATGTTAAATCTTTTATATATTTAAAAGACACATCACGATAAAAATTAACAAAAAAAATTTCATGTTGTCTGTTATTATCTTTGTACACTTACATAAAAAATAATGTAATTACGATAAATTCTTGATTTTGCGTCGCACGGCCGACTGTGTGTGTGTTTAGGGATATCCTGACTGTTGAAATGAGGGGCAAGCGAGTGGATAAAATATAATTTTCTAACTTATAGCTAGAGTTGTGATTCCAACGTCCGTCGCTTGCAACGTAATGTTGACGCATATTTTTAAAATAAAGTTTTGCTTGTTTGTGGACATCCAAATTGTCGTTTCAATCTGCGTGGCAGGCTGACTTAACTAAGTATTTTCCTACTCAAGCTGTATTAAATATCTTCTTCTTTCTTCATCAGCCTTCATTTCTCCACTGCTGGATATAGGCCTCTTCCATACACTTATTACGTATTAAATATCATACCTCGAAAACAGAATCCCAAAAATAATGTTTTTTGAGTAAATAATATCATATTTGTGTAGTACATCAATAGTTCTACGATGCATCATAAAATCATCTGTGTGTGGCTTTCTATTATTTTTTTACAATGAAAAATGATACATTCATATTTAAATTGAGTGCAATAATATCCCTTTAGAATGTGATTGTTTTAAAGAGTTAAAGTTATTATTATAGTCGTTAGACATATTTATGTGTTAAACGAAACGGATATTTTATACGAACCGTATATTTCACTGAGAAGCAAATCTCGACGTTTCGCTGAAGTCTTATCCAGCGTCATCACGAGAACGTCCAGCACCGCGGGGGAAGAGGCCGAACTGATTATTTCTTCCGAGGTCGTAAATTACATGCACTTTGTTGTGAATAGTTTACTTCTTCTACGATAGAGATCGCCAGTGTGCAACATGTACCTACTGATTACATCTTCAGGCTTTTCTGTGACGTCTCTTAAATGTGGAATCATCAGAGTCGTGAGAACAGGGCGCCAAATACTTTATAGTTTGTAACTGTCGTCTCTATTGAAATAAGAATGTTTGTATATTTCAATGGACTCTCTCATTAATGTAGGTATGTAGCGCGGTTCAGATTATATTTTTGTTTTATTGTGAGAAATAATATGTGAAATAATTATTATATTTTGTCTTGTCGTTATATCAAAGTTTCACACTGCATCCTTGGAAAGGTAATAATAATCTTGCAGTGGGAGATATATCTTGAAGCTGAAAAATTACTGCGTTCGACAAATTATTTTTTTCTATAATTCTGTTATCTTCGAAAGGGATCATTTTGACAGAAAGCTTCATACAATGACAACTTTTCTACTAATTCTACACTTGAAGCGTTCTATTTTCATGGTGTATTCCAACGCAATTTCTCATATTCTGACAGTTCTTATTATTTTGACGGCATCGATTATCTGTCAAAGGAGCGAACTGAATAAAATTGAATTGAATTATCAATAGCATTGAAATATTAAATGTTAAAATATATTAATTTCTGTTAGTATGATTTCGGGTACGATAAATATGCTTTTTGACCATTGCATTAATGAAACGCTTTACAAATCAAAGAAGAAATTGATTATAATATTTTAGCGAAATCGAAAATACACTTAAGTATTTAAAAACAAAATATTATTTTGAAGTTATGAATTTATTTGTTCTAAATTAAAGACATTTTATTACTTAATTTTTATATTGGTCGCTAATTTGAATAAAAAAATATTTTAGATATTAGGCATTAAAAAATGGACTTGATTAAGATTTTCTCATAGAATAATAACAAATGGTAATTTTTAATAATTATTTTATAGACAAATTTACTAAATATAAAGTATTGTATAGAATACAAGTGTCTCTGTCTTTAAAAGAGTCTAAGTGGCTTGTGGTTAGAACTCTCGTCTCGTGATCCAAAGGTCGCTGGCTCGAACCTCATTCCAGACCAGCAATTTATCCTATTTAGCTTTTGCTTAGTTTGGAAATAGTAAGAATATTGATGTGATACGTATTCCGTGTTCGCATTTCTATTTAAAAAATAAATAAAAATAAAAAATGGATGGAATAAAACTGTAATCACTCTCTTTCTTCTTCTTCTTATAGTGCCATCTCCTATCTGAGTTCGGCGATCATATTGGCGATTACGATTCTATTTTCCGCTGCACGGAACAACTCAGTCGAATTACTCTTATACCAGTCCCTCAAGTTACGCAGTCAGGAGATGCGGCGTCTTCCTACTCTTCTTTTACCACTCATTTTCCCCTAGTGATGAGTCGGTTGAGACTATATTTAGGTCCTCTCACAATATGTCCGAGATACTCCATCATTCTTGTCTTGATAGTCCGCAGCACTTCTCGGTCCTTTTCCATACGCCGGAGGACTTCAACATTCATCACTCTATCCACCCAGGAAACTTTCAATATCCGTCTATAAAGCCACATCTCAAAAGCCTCGACTTTACGATTAGTTCTAGGTTTAGTCTCCATGCTTCCACTCCGTAAAAGAGGATGACGAAAATATTACTTTGAATACAACGAGTAGCTTATTGGTCTTATGGTTAGGACTCTCGCCTCGTGATCCAAAGGTCGCAGGTTTGAATCTCACTCCAGACAAGCAAGTTAGTCCTATTTTCATAACACAAGCGTTTAGCTTAATTTGAAAATAGTAAGAATATTGAGTTGACACGAATTCCATATTCGCATCTCTATTTTTTTTTTTTTAAATAAATTATTTACATTATAAGTTGCAGGCTTAGGTCACGGTTAAAAAATAACTATCTCATTCTGAGAAACGCACTTCTTGTCATCTCTATTCAAGCTTTTACTTCTTAAGATATACCCAATTTCGCATTCACCCATGCATTTTTTAATTTTTTAAATTTATTTAATATATTGTACAAATACAATTCTTATATACTTACATATCAAATTGATATATTTTTTAAATACTTTATAGACATGTAGACCTCATCAGTGAAGAGAAGCTCTTGAGTCTGATGAGGGAGCCATGTTCTTATTATTATATATAGGTACATATGCGAGTCATTTCATAATACGGTAATAAAGGTAATTGGATAATGTATTTTGAAAAAAAAGTAACCCTTAAAAAACAAGTTTTTATTATACTCCCTTTCTTTGTAAAATATAACAACA
Source organism: Agrypnia vestita (assembly GCA_016648135.1). Lineage (NCBI taxonomy): Eukaryota > Metazoa > Arthropoda > Insecta > Trichoptera > Phryganeidae > Agrypnia > Agrypnia vestita. The sequence goes on along the minus strand of JADDOH010005766.1, from coordinate 20,931 downwards.
ATTAAAGACGAATTAAAACATACAACATAACACTAAACTTACAGTAATTTAATATATTTCTAACATGTCAGATGTTTTGAGCTTTGATAAGACACTTCATGCTTTGAAGATTAAATTCTAAAAACTTTTTTCAGTCAATTTAGATTTTCGACATTCGTAGTGAAGTACCTATTATATATACCGACGGAGTAATTCAAATTTAGAAAATATTCCGCGACGTTATCTGGCCGCTATGCTAGTTATAAAACTTTTCTAATGATTCCAATTTGAAAAAACCAATTAAATTTCTAAAAATCCGAAATTATACTATAATTATTAATTTTTAGTAACGAAAATTTGATAGATCTTCTTGATAGTCGCCACGAGTCTACTTGCCAAGTTTCAGCTCGATTGGATCACGGGAAAAGGGTTAAAAATCGATCCAAAGTTTTTTCACCCGGCAAGCCGACAAGCAAGCAAGCAGACGCCACGAGTAAGGAAGTAAAAAGCTATAGGTTACGTTTTTAAGTTTTATTTTAGGAAGATTTTAATGTTTGATTTTCTCCGAGTTAACACATGCAGCGTATCTTAGTGATGTATTAAACTAAATACATTCGAAAATAGAAAACATGTCTCGTATGAAAATACGTATAATTAATTAGGTCCTGACAAAAGAAGACAGAGTTTCTGATACACGGAAGAAGGCTGATTGTATAAAGAATATTTAAGAAAAGAGGAGAAGGGATGCTTAATGTGATATCGTTAACAAGAGTTTAAATTCACTTTTATTTTAATCTTTAAAAATATTCATTTTATTAGCTTTACGCGCGATGGGATGGAGAAGATTAATGATACGTGAATGATTTTTCTGACAACGACTATCCTATTCTAGTCTCATGTTAAGATTTCTGGAAGTTTGCTCGATGTGTTTACTTTTACAATTTCCGCATGAAATTTCACCAACTCGCTTTGTTCTAAATTATCTATTTTTAACTTTGAATCAAGGAGCCACGCGCCTACGCTGTTATTAATATAATAATTAATATAATAGTTCATAGTCTTATATGCCATGGGAAAAGTTTATTTATTTTAGGTAATATAATATGAGGCTGTATTTTTCTCCATGAAATATTATCAGTGGTGTAACAATATCATCTTTACATTTCTGAAAATTATAATTACGATTGCTCTTGGATTTTTTCTATTGAACGATTTTTACATAATTAGTTTAACACTATTTTATAACTATTATTAATAGCTAAACTAACAAACTAACTAACCGTCACGCCGTTTCTCCGTGGGGGTAGGCAGAGAGGATTGAACGCCACACTCTTCTATCCTGGCACACCGCCGAATGGTCACGAATTCGGCCACATTCATACATCTTCTCATACAAGTTCTACGGTTGTTGTGGCTATTAACAGGGCCATCCTCAAATACTTATAGCCAGGTCTTTCGCAGACGCCCTTTATTTCTGTTGCCTTCAACACTCGCCTCATATATTTTCTTAACCATCCTTTCCTCGTTCATACGTTCCACATTACCAAACCAACTCAGCACTCCTTTCTTTATTCTATCTACCACACTACAGCCAGCATTGCATTCACGTCTAATTTTTTCATTCCTCACTCTATTTTCTCTAAACCTCAAAGGTTTTCCACTAACTGCTATTAATAACGGTTAATTTACGGTTGTTATAGTTATTATTGAAGGGATTACTTATTAATATAATACCAGCTGAAACCCGTCAAAAATGATGGTACTTTTACATGTCGGTTCCTAAGGAATTTGTATACATTTTTTAATTAAAAAAAATTTTCCTAAAAAATTTCCAACATGTTTTTCTCCTAACAAAAATTTTTAAAAAACGTATAAAAATTTTACTATTAAAAGGTTACGAACGTACACGAAGCTACGGGGACAGGTAGATAGACAGACGGACGGACAGGTAGACAACGGAATCATTATAATTGGGATCTAGAACATTGAATGAACACTATTGATTGATACTGCAGTTACGTAGTTTATAGTGCAACATGATTGTTTTAATTTACACTAGATAGTTAAACCAAATACTTAAGCCAAATCACAAAAAAAAGATATAAGAATAAAGGATAAAGGAAAGTTGTTAAAATAATAATAACTTCTCGGAATTTTCCTACCACATAAATGGATTTAAAAAAAAAACCTTTTTTCTATGATCATAGATTAAAATAACTCCACTCGGTTCCTCATAAAGGATTGAAAATGAAAAGTTTGGAAATATTCGAAAACCAAAAAAACTTTAATTCGGAAAAAACACTCAAATCATTCAATCCTAAGATACCTGCATCAAAAGAGAATCTTTCAAAAATATATATATAACGAAATAATAGTCCCTCATATCAACTACTGCAGTAGTATACCATTTCTGGCTTAATACATAATACATTACTAAATAAACACAAGCATAAGAAAGTATGTAAAAAGCCTTTCAGCTACCACCTACCTTACTAGGTTAATACCTGTTCTCAGGTAGGTACTTAGCTCTTTTTTATTCAACATATCAATTATCATTTAAAATGAGAAAAGTACAAGACATGTATATTTATTTTATATAAGTAATAAGCAAAGAAAAGAGCAAAAAGAATATTTAAAAAGCTGTAGCTAGAAAAAAAGGTAATTATATATGTGAAAATGTATAAGTAACCATGTAAGGCACAAGAAAAAAATGTATTCAGTAAAAGGAAATAAAGTATAAAGGTATTAAATAAGCATAATTTAGTGGAAAAAAAATAAAAGCAAATAATAATAAAAACACAGTGGAAACACAATAAAAGTTAAAAGTTGGAATAATATGTAGAAAAATATACACAAGCAGGAAAAATAACAAATACACACGATCAATTTATCAGATGAGTTTTTCATTCTAAACTCTCGGTAGAGGTCAGTATTAATGTTGTTTTCATTTTTATATCGAAATGAAATCGATGAGACATAAAATAAGATTACCTTTTGAAAAAAAAACACGATCGCAAAATTTAAATCAATCGAAGTTAACTGTAATGTTAAACTGACGGGGGACATTGGGATGAAACAAATCTAACAATTATTAAAGGAAGTTAAATAAATATGTGATACTACTTTAATATAAATGAAATATATATTAATTATCTATAATTGTGTTAATATTGGATTAAAACATTCAATTACTACGTAATGCCGAAGTCTGATGCTACAAAATTACTTTTTAACAGTTTCACAATGTTCATTAAAACAAAATTTAAAAAAAAATATTTGAAAATATTTACTACGGTTGTGGTGTATAGTGTTGTGAACATAGTAGTGTAGTGTTGGTCCTGACGAAGAGACGGGTACGTCTCGAAACCGATAGACCTTAAATCTGGTAGTGGTTTTTACTAAGTTAACCAACACTCTGGTTTTACCTACAACTTAAATAAAAAATAAACGAATTTTATCTCCTTAATTTGAAACGTTAAGAATTTCATTTATTTGTTCCCAGAAGGTACAGATTGATGATTTATACCTGAAGAAAGCATAAAACTACATGGAATTGGTGAGCCTTACAGAGTTGTGTAGAGTGATCACGTAAACCCATTCAGGTTGTAAGCCTTAAATCATCATAAAAGACTTCTACACACGTTTCTTATATAAATAGCTTCGTCTCTAATAATAATAATAAGAAATAGAGACGTCTTAATCTTAATTAAAAATTTTCCATCTGTGGACAAAGCCGATAATTCTAGTACTTCTCAGAATAAACAATATAAAAACTAACCCATAAAAACCAAGTTTTTATTATACTCCCATCCTTTGTAAAATATAACAACAATTAAAGACGAATTAAAACATATAACATAACACTAAACTTATAGTAATTTAATATATTTCTAAAATGTCAGAGGTTTTGATAAGACACTTCATGCTTTAAGATTAAGTTCTAAAAACATTTGTCAGTCAATTTAGATTTTCGACATTCATAGTGAAGTACCTATTATGTATACCGATGGAGTAATTCAAATTTAACAAATATTCCGCGACGTAATCGGGCCGTCGTTGCTAGAAATCAAACTTTTCTAACGATTCCAATTTGAAAAAACCAATAAAATTTCTAAAAATCCGAAATCATACTATAATTATTCATTTTTTTAAACTTAAATTCGATAGATCTTCTTGATCGTCGCTATGAGTCTACTTGCCAAGTTTCAGCTCGATTGGATCAAGGGAAAAGGGTTAAAAATCGATCCAAAGTCTTTTCACCCGGCAAGCCGGCAAGCAAGCAAGCAGACGCCACGAATTAAAATAAAAGAAAGGAAGTAAAAATAAAGTTAAAACAAAAAGATTAGATATCAATTGTGATTATCATTTTCAAAAACTTCAGCCTGTATTTTTATATATAGCATAGTGGCGATTTTGTTTTCACATACCTCATTTATAGCTTGTGGAAACCAGCGTACGTCGCCTGTTGTGTTAATATGAATTGTTTATTAGCTCTTCCTCTTGCTTTAGATATTGGAAAAATATTAAATGCTGAATAAACGACTTTTTAATACGTTATAGATTTCCTGATCAAAATCAACCATACATCGTATTGCGGGAAAATGTGTCGTCATAAATATCGAGCCGTAAATCGCGTTGTAACGAAGGGATGGAAGCCTCCATTTCCGCCAACGGAATGAACGGAATGCCGAGCCTCCGCCCTTGGGGTAAATAACTGACGACCTAGGAAATAACATCCCCCACCCTCTCGATTTACAGTGCAATCAAAATAATGACTGCTTTTACAACCCTAGCAATACAGCATTCTTGGATGTCGCGAGAATGCGAAGTTAGCCTCAGATATTGTGCGATTTAAAATGAATCTATTGTATGAAATGTGTTGTAATTTACGAGTATATGAGTATTGGCATGGGTTAGTTGGTGGTGGTAGACAACACATGGTACACGCAAAAACACGCAAAATATTGTATTTGAGTATTCAGTGAAAATTGATAATTTTATTATTTTGCTAGCTGCTTTTACGGACAGCTTATTCGCGTTTTTAAAACTAAATTAAATTTAAGATTATCGGGAAAATCGTTTCTTCAGTATCTGTATTATTGTTAAAAATATTGATTATTTTATTTGCATACATCTACTTTTATGTGAGTTTTTTTTTTCACCAACATGTTTCAGAAATTACCATTCCATCATCAGGGTGCTGTATAACTGTCAAAAAATTCGAATGAAATATTTTGTGTTCCTTGTTTTTCCAAATCATTTGAAAAATTATTTATAAAAAACTCGAAATTGTTGGAAAAAATTTTAGAATTGGGCTATTAGTCAAATTTAATTGATTATTAATAATATTTTGTTTAAAAAAAAACTCACATAAAAGTAGATATATATAATGTGGTTTCCCAAATATTCTAGTTTTTTTTAAATAAAAGCTTATAAGTATATATTTTATTAGCAAAAGAACATAATATTTCACATTATAATTTAAAAAATAATAAAAGTACACACCTGAAAAGAGAAACAACATTTAAAGCTATTATTTTATTTTATAAACTTTATCACCGGTATATTATAATTTTCTCAATAGCTCGATTGTCAGTTGTTTGTGAAAGAATTTTCACACAAATTTAAACGTTCCATTTTTAACAATTCAAATTAAATGAAGATCTATAGGTACCTACCGATCTTCATTTACATATATACAAATAAAATAATCAATATTTTTTTAAAATGTCAATCGACAATGTTGCTCAATCAATTGAAAAAATAATAATTTTCTAATTTATTACAAAAGTCACCGGACACAAATTTGACTGGGGCCCTATTATTTGCATAATTCGCTCTGAATCTAGCAATAGCCACTCGAGAATTTTCCAATTGTCTCGTGAAATTCTGATTCACTTCATAATTACGCACGCAGGTACTCTTTTACTCATTTAGCTGTGTGCCCGGTAATGCTGCATTTTATGGTTTTTTGTGGCTGTCAAACTCAACTGTTGCGCCGTGCGCGTTTTCCGCGTAACTTTTCGCTCGAGTTCTAGATTCTTCTGGCGTATTTTGCGGCATACGATTTTCTTCTAGACTATTCCAGACTATTCCAGACCATTCGGAAACCTTCAATTATGTGCCGTTATCCTCGATTCTTCCCTTGTCTCGTCACTGAATGAAATTTTTGAAAAAACTTTTAAGTACCTTGGTAATCAAACTATTTTGACGTATGCATGATGTGCTTAAATATTTAAAAAATGTAAAACTTCATCTATATAATCAATAAATTTTCAAAAAAAGTTCAAGTGCTTATTTACTTTCACGTTCCATCGATTTTTGGCCTAAAAAGGTTCAGTCTTGAAATCTTTCGAAACTTCTAACAATACAACCTTGACGGCCGCATTGAATTTCGAATGAATTAATGTGTTTTTTGTTGTGAAAACGAATATCAGTAATTTACGTTGTTTTCGCAAAAATATCGACAGTAACATCAAATCCTAACATACACCTAAAATCGTAATTCAATAAACAGATATAATTTTCAATTCTATAATCAATCATTCGTTAGTTTTTGAAATGAAAATCTGTATATTTGTACTTGATTCAAGATGGTTGAAATCAACGATATAATAAACTGTAGATACGTTACAAGCGTGAAATCTTGGCAACTCAAAAGTAAGGTAATTAATTGCCTTACTTGCAATCGTTACCTTCTTTGTAGTCGGGCGCGACGCTACGCGGAAAAAGGAACATAGTATCGTACACTATTGTAAGAATGAGTATGTTATTTTTGTCACCGTGACTTCAAATTACCTGATTTTTACGTGATTACTTGATTATGTGATTTGTTGTCTCTTTCAATGCAATATTTGCTACATATGAAAGCCGGCTAGTATGGGAATAACGTGTCTATATTGTAATACGTCAATGGTTGACATTATTTATATTAACTCTTAAAAGACTGTGCTAAAAAAAAACTTTGGGGACGGTGGAGTAACACAGCGTTACCTGATTAAAAATCGGCATAGTTTTTAATATGTGATAAAATATACATAAATACGATACAGATAAGACTTTTAAAAGGTCCCTTTATATAATTATGTAAGGTAAACATACATATTTGCATTATTTTAGTAAATTATTATAAAAAATATGGCAAATCGAATTTGCGTGCGCTTCCGCCGATGTTTCATTGGCAACTGAATACAACGATGCGGTCGCCAGCTCGCTTCAGTCGCCTGCACTCCGTCTTTGCCTAACACATGTTACCCGACTCTACCGTACTCTTTCTATATTGTTTTGCTTTCGCCGAAACCCAGGCAACCGCCATCTCTGTCCTACATGAAAGTATGATATTATCGTGCTCTTTCTTGCTCGATTTAACTGCGATGTACAATATTCTGCTCTCTCTTGCACACTGGCCGAAAATACGAGAGTAATGAATAAATATTTTTTAATTAAAAAATCCGTACATTCCTAACAGTTTAATTTAGTAATTTTGGTGTGAAAATGTCTATTCGATGATTACAAAAAATGTGACGTTTTAGTTTTCGTAAATAAGGTGGATATTTCTTATTTTGTATGACAGGTAGACCTACGTTACATCACCGACACACAGGAGTTAAGTACTGGAACACTATTTCAAGTGAATACATTTATGAAAGTTGAATGGGTGCGCGCACATTTCATCGTCTCGCATTCCCGCTACAATGCACAAGCTGTGCATAAACAACTTCCGCTACAATTACCCTAAATGCTCAAAAAGAAGATAACTTCAAAGGTACGTCACCCTTGACAAGTTATAGCTAATATCTAAATAAAAATCTATCAAAAATGAAAAGAATTGATCACTGTCGAATGATTGAATGTACATATATTGTCATCGTATCATGAATTTCTCATTGGGAAATCGTCAGAAGACTACAGATTTGTCTGTAAAAATATCATTATTATCTGATTGAGGGTGTGCGCGATATGAGTCACTGATTCATTGCTAATGGATATTATATTAGAAAGCATAAAGCTATCGTTACAACCCTCAGCCTTTATATCCTGCGATTTCGTGGAGATAAAATCATAATGATTAATGAAGAGTTATTTTTATTACATTTCGGGAAAAAAACGGTGTAATATTTCCTTTTTTTTATTTTATTATTTTTTTTATATAAAATTCGCCGAGGTTTCGAGGTTGCTTTTGTTTGACTCGTTCATTTGTGTCTATATTGGTAGCAAGTGAGAACAAGAAGCATGACTTTTTCCTCAGCACATATTTTGAAAAGCAACCGAAATAAAAGATATCTATAACAATAATTAATATAATCTAATTTCGATTTTTTTTCCAAAATTTATTTTTAAAAAGTCATGCTTCTTGTTCTCACTGCATGCCCTGATTAGTAGCTAGTATAAGTTATGTCCATTTTTTCCAAATGAAACAATTAAAAAATTCTACAAATAAGTTAATAATATATTCTTCTTTATTATTTACCAACTTCTTACCAACATTCTACAAGTTCAACAAAACGGTAAAGGTAACCTAACCTAATCTTACCAAGTCTAACCTAACCTAACTTCATTTGAGAGAAAACTTTCTACTCTAGAAAGGTTTGTCTCGAGATGGTAGAATCAGACATAATTACGCACTTTCTAAATCTCTAGAATGGTCCACACGAATCTGGAATCGACTGGGCCATTCTCGTAAATTCATGAAACTTCAGGAAAGCGACATTACTTATAAAATGAGATCGATCGGCCACTGCGCAATACAGTATGTGTCAGAGTTACTAACGTGTATTGCTAGCACGTTCCATTGTGTAATTCCAGCAATAGTTAATCAAGAAGGTACTAACCGAGACAAGTGAGTAGTTTTCTAGTGCGAACCTGAGCGATTTAAGCAACGTGCATACATAGTATATAGTGTGTGAAATACTCTAGAAATATTTGAGTGAATTTAACAGTGCTTCAATTAAATTCGCGTCCAGTGACTTATTATAAATGAAAGTTTACATTATTTCATTTGCTTTCCACAGCCACAATCCCGTGACAATGCTTTCTTTGCTTGTTTACGAAATACTTTTTTATTTAACCACAGGCTTTCAAAATGGAATGTCAAGTAGATAAAAGTGAGCATTTTCGATACCTTCTTCAGTTAGATTGACGAATTCTTCGAGTCAAGATCTGATTGGTTTTGAAAGAAATCATTAAAACTTTACACAAAAATCCTATTAAAAATTTTGCACAATTTTTATCATTGTATTTGACTTGTATCAAGGCGAATGAGTTTAAGAGAAAAGTCAAAAGATAGGTGGTTTCGGTTTTTCTCCAATATATTCTCAGATACTTTGTGTCGATCGACCGCAGACTGAACCCAGTGCTAACTGCACGCTAGTTTGTAGAAGAGAGAGAGCGAGAGTTTGCGCTCTCCTCTTTTACAACCGCGCCCCTTTGTACTCCCGTTAAGGTGGCCGTCCCGAATACACGACAATGATCCATTTATGAATATTTTCTTTTTAAAATTTAATGAAGATAACTTGCCGAAATTTTCATTATTGCCTACGGGATACTCATAGTAATCAAACCCTGGCTTTTTCCTCACACTTCACATCTGTGACCGTTACCGTCTTCAACAACTCGAACAAAAAACAATTGTAACTACTCAATCCCTATTACCCTATTATCCTATGGCATAATTGGATGGGGAGGGTGTGTCAAATCAGCCATGGATCCGCTGACAAAATCACAAAAATGTGTCATGCGTATAATCACCAAGAAATCGAGAATGTTTCCTTCAGATGATTTGTTTGGAATATTTAACGTCCTTGACCCGAAACAATTATACCTTAAAACCATACTTATAAAATTCCACAAGGACAAGGTAAACTTTAATCGTACACAACAAACACGGGTTACAAGGCTGGCAAATACAATTAATTTCGAGGTACCTAAAAGGAAAACGTCTTTTGGGCAAAGACAATTTAATTTCACTGCCCCGCTTGTTTTTAACAAGTTACCTAATGAAACAAAAGAAATAACTCTACACAAATCTTTAAAACATCATATTACTAAGTTTATAAAAATATCAGGTAGAAGGTATGCTGAAAAAGTGATCCGCCCTTGACCTCTGAATTGACAAAAACTAATGTAAATAATTTAAAGTATACTATAATATAATATTTATTTTTGTAACTACTTAATTTTGTATGTGTATTTTCTTTTCTTTTCTTTTCTCTTAGATTTAGGTATTCCTATGATTTACTTTAAATTCTTATCTTGATTTTGTATGTATTTTTTATTTTCTTTTAGATTTAGATTCTTTAATTGTCATTTTTTATTACTACATAAATACCATATGAGAATAACTGCCACAGAATAGGTGTTTACATGGTGTGGCAGTTATTAGTATCCTGTATTAACTAATGTAAATGTAAATAAACAATAAATAAAAATAAAAAATTACTCAAGGGAAGGTAACAGTAAAAAACCTATCGATAAATGATTGCCACATTTAGACGGATTATTTACGACAATGTCATGTCGCTTGTTCAAATATAATTCGACCCACACCATAATTCGAACCTGTTTGAAACGGTGTAATTATGCGGGCTACGTTCTACCTACTACATAATACTCATGGATTTGCTACAGTATGGCAAAGGCTGCATACCGTCCTAACAATTCTACACGTTCGAATTAATTTAGTCTAAAATGGAAGACAGTGAATAAAGAATAAATTATATTTATCAATTAGCAAGATATACAAAAAAAAAAAAACATTTTCAAGAGACTGAAAAACGAAAGGATTACACGAAATCGAGGATTTCTAAGCACTCTGGACATTTTATATTTGGAAATTGCTGGAAGGGTCTGGAATAAACTACTAGATTCGCGAAACGTCTGGAAACTCGTAAATGTATGTAATTGCTACGACGCCATCGAGACAAACAGTTTGTTGTGAGCTTTCAACAATTCGCAGAAAACAAGCGAATTGCTAGCGAAATACCTGCGAAAATAAATTAAGAGTACCTATCTTTCAATAGTGAATAAGTGCGTCCACAGACGTGCGAATATCCTGGAAAGACGAATGAATATAAAGTGTTCAGCAGACGAGTGATTAGTGCTAAATTATTGCTATTTAAAGAATAGTGTTCCAATTTAATTTGTATCCAGTGACTTTGGTGATAAACTGTTTATATGTCAATTGCGATACCATTATGCCGCAGTAACCACAAAAGATTATGAAAATGTTAGGTATTACATTTATATAGTCTCATATAAGTAATACACCTATAATCCCATTTTTAAAAAATCTATAAACCTAATATCTATTAGGATAATCTATCAGGATCAACAACGACATGCTGGCGGTGCTGATTATTTAAAATATATATCTTTTTTTTTTTTTAATTGGAAATGACCCTGCGAGCTGAAAATGGTCGCGTTGACCTAGAACCTCGAAACGCAATAACCTGTGTATATTTCCCTGTGAAGAACTTTTGAGAGTTTTGACTGCTTCCAATAACAATTTACCGCTGTACAAATTGGACTTTACAAGTCAATAGTTTCTATCAATCTTAAAAATTCACGTTGTCTCACAAGATTTTTGGTCTTTAGCTAATACAAGGGGTGTGCTAAAGCCAGGTGCGTCAACCATAAAAAACGACCAAAAAATTAATGAAGAGAAGGGTATAGTAATCCACCCTTAAAAGTTTTTGGAACCTCTCATAATATTTTACCACTCTTAATAAACTTTATATATTCGCGGAGAAAAGTAAAGGTAAAAACCTTCACATGAAAAACTACGATGAAAAAACGTTGCTTTACGTAAAGGTTACAATACCTAATGTTACGTTACGTAAAAGTTACATTACTTAAAGTTACGTTACATAAAGGAAGTTACATGCCAGATTTAAAAAATATCATAAATTCAGTTAAATAAATGTATTTAAAAATAAACGTGAAAATATACTTTCGACATAACTGACATGAAAATGATTGTTTACAATTTGGGTAATTTCATATTTTTTTTTAATAGATAAATCTTAACTTTGGTTTAGAAAATACGTTTATGTAAAAGATTTTTTTAAATATGTTTACAGGGTTATTTGTAAAACTTTAATAGATTCGCAGGACAATATATCTGTCTTGATCTAATATTAATAGTTTTGGAGATATGCGACATCCAAGTTTGAATTTTTTTCAATATTTCTGACCTTTTTTTGTAAAACGTTGGACTATCATTACGGTAACTTATATCGATTATGAGAAATTCATTCGTTTCGATACAAGTTAAATAAAATGACAAAAACTCTGGAATGTTTTCCAATTGGAATTTGAAGGTTTTTATTATTTTATTTTACTTGTATTCAATTTTTCATATTCTATATCAGTTACCGTAATGATAGTCGAACATTTTACAAAAAATAAGTCAGAAATATTGAAAAAAAATGCAAATTTGATGTCGCATATCTTCATAACTATTGATATTTGGTCATAATAGCTTGAACATTTTTGACTCATAATCAGGGCACGAATATAGTCCTGCGAGATTATTAATGTTTTCCAAATAAACCTGTATATTTACATTAAAAACGATTTTGAAAATCACTATTTTAAACTCCCGCCAAAACGCTTATTTTCGCAAGTGGCGTTAAGCATGAATTTTTATGTCATATGACTTTTAACATGTAATAGCACATTCGCCTATTTAGACGTTCATTTGTTTTTTTTACAAAATAAGTCCTTTTTTTTGTTTAGTGCGTCCATAATGTCAGGGAAAAAGTTTTGTAGATATTGTATGATACCCAAATGTAGAAATTCATTCCTGAATACTGAAAAATGAATCCAACAATAAAACATCAATTTTCGGTAATTTATCGGTTTTCCTTGTAAAAATCCATCCTCCATTATTTTCAGTGTATTATTAGATAGTTATTTTAATAAAATTGATCACAAACACGGTAAAATCTTTATAAAAACCATGCAAATACCAGTAAAAACAAAGTGAAGACGAACAGTGACCATAGAAAATAAACTAATTAGAGTGACAAACATCATAGATCACATATGGTTTATCTATAATTCTGACTAAAGCGATATCAAAACGCGATTTGACAACGTCACGACCAATCATATCGCGTTTTAATGGAATCGTATTTTTTAAGGTTTTTATTATAAAAATTATGAATGAAAACATTATCCCACACCATCCATACTAAGTTACCAAATATGATTTATTTTTCTGAATTTATTTAATATATTTTCATAGACACATATCTGTAAAATGTGAAATAATGCTATTGTATTCAATTTGATAAAGAAAGCCAATTTCTCAATTGATGACTTTTCTTGAATGCATTGTGTGTTTTGAAGCAAAAGCATATCAATTTTAAAATCTATGCTTTGGTTTTAAAACCACTTAAAACAAAGTTAATCTAGTTTATTTTTTGCATATCGGCTGTTAAAATGTCATAAATCATCAAAGCCTTGAAATAAATGAGCATCTATTTTTGAAATAACTGAGTTGTTGTTAAAAATCTAAATATTTTTTATTAAGATAAATAATAGAAGTCTCACAGGGACGAAGCTTTTTATATCGGTAACGTGTATGGAAGTCTTTATAGGATGGCCCAGGGCTTATAACCTGTATGACCTGGCTTAAGTGATTTACACAGTTCAGGAATCAAAATTCCACCGTAATTACACAATATCAATTTTTTTAATGTTGTGTATATGTGGGGTATAAAAATCAAAGCAGGAATATCCAAAAAAAATATTTTTATTTATTTATTTATTTAAAAAATCCTTGTTTACAAATAAAGATACTTAATACTAATTTAACAATAAAACATAAGATAAATTACACATTTTTTTTGTTTTGTTTAATTTGTGGATTATGCCACTCTACTAGGCTACGCCTGTCCCAGAGTGGCGTTATAGAACACAATTATAATATTTTTTCGAGTTCGTCAGTAGTATTTATTTTCATAAGGTAGTTATTATGTATCTACAGAGTATCAAGTGGAATTAAAATAATAACTTGAATGCAGTCACCGAGGATTACTTATTTAAAATGTAATGAATTCACGATTTTTTAATGTATTCCTTCCAAATTCATGTTTCCTATAAATAGAGGCAATCTTTCCCGTAAATAACGAATTCATTATTTTTTTATTTTAACATTGCTGCCTTTGCTTTTAAACCCCATATAATATGTTCTAAATCAGAATTCTTCAGATATTTGAAGGGATTTTATAGGAGATACCTACAATCATTCCCTTGATATATTATACATAGCTGATAATGATTAAATAATATTGATATAATATTTTAATATTTTTGTTTTTTTTCCACAGGAGGTTTTCAGTACTGACCAGTATAATCAGTGTTTAAAAAATAATACAATAGTAGCCCCCCTAAGTGTTTATATGAAAACCATAGTGAAAAAATGTGTTTGTGCTAATTATTGTTAAAATAGCAACAATGCTAAGTCACCAGAGACATTGATATATTTATTGTGAGTTCCAGTTCTGGGATCGAGATTATCAAAAATTTGGTGAGTCCTTTCAAAATCATTTATAGTTTCTTCTTTTAAAAGAGTAAAATAATTTTGTGGTGACATTATTAATATAATTAATAAAAATAAACTTCGTTTTCACCACTTTTGTATTTGAATATATATGTATTTGAATTTAATTTTGTTAGTATACAATTGTATCCTTACGATGGGCTCCGAAACATGTTGATATTTTCAATACCAAAGTGGTGGAAACTAAGTTTATTTTTATTAATTATATATAATTAATATTTGAAAAAAAAAACTGTGTTTCTCACCAATTCTGATTCCGGAATTCCGGAATATTCACGCTCACCCAAAGTGGCAATGTCCCGAACTTACAACAATCTATTCACCGATATCGATATTTATTTTTTGTCTTCATATAAACTAAGAACCCAAGTGAATAATATATTGCGTCGCAAAATTTCAGTTATTAATATTCAAATATGTACACAATGCTCTGCGATCCAATATATATTAATGAAGTTTCACTTGTGTATTTTAATGTGTTTTTGTATATTATTGTCTTTTCTTCATATTATTCCTTATTTGGCAGATGTTTATTTAACTCGTAGTACGAATTTCGCGTACGATTTAAATGAAATTAAAGCTGCATGTTTATCTGAATCAATGCCCATCTGTAGAATCATGATCTCCAGTGATGTCTGTGACAACAGAAAGATGTGAATGAATGGCAAAATGGATATACAGGACGACCAGAAAATACTCACAATTGGTTGTACTCAAATGTCGAATTTATTGCAAGTACGGGTTACAATGGTACAGTTCGCGGAATACAAAGAATATTGCGAACGTCTCGCGCGGCGTTCGAACGAAGAGTAACCGTGGTAAAGGCGCGCTGCCTACCGGTACCTCGCCGGTTGCATCGGGCTTCTAATTGGTGGTTTGCCTCAAGCGTGATTGGTCCATTTTGTACGCTCCAGGGACTAGAGTCCGGGTAGGCCTAGATACCCTACACTTACTATTATTTAATTTATTTTACTTTTATTAATATCTTTAATATTTATTACATGTGAGGTGTCTTAACAACAATAATTTTTCTGAATTCACAAACCACCTCATAGAACGTAATCACAAATTTGACTTAAAAATAGGAGTTAAAATATTAAATACCAGTAATAAAGGTTTCAAATTAAATAATTTACAATTTTTTTATATTATGGAAGCGGTGAATAAAAAAGCACCTCTAATAAATAACCAAATCAATTTTCCAACCCTTTGTTCAATTTAACTTTCACAAAAGATTTGGTAAAACCCACTTTAGACCACCCCCCTCTCACTCCTTCTCCCTCGTAGATTCCTGATCGTTCTGTAGGCAAGTTAGTGCACGCTAGTCTTTGATAAGATTAACACGCATGTGATATATATTGGTGAAATCTTAACAATACTATGGTTGTGGTATAAAGTGTTGTGAATATAGTAGTGTAGTGTTGGTCCTAATGAAGAGACGCGTACGTCTCGAAACCGGTAGATCTAAAATCTGGCAGTGATTTATAGTAATGAAACTAACACTCTGTTATTTTACTATATTTACTTTTTTCCATTCTATTATTATGTATGTTCTTATCCATCGTACTTAATTTACTCTTGTAATAATTGTATATATTTAATTTTTTCCCTTCGTGTATAACATGTTCGATTCGGATTGTTCATGCCCTTATATATATACAAATTACTATGTTGTGTCAATATTATTTCCGAATAAATAAATAATATTTTCTATTAATGTCAAAAGCATGTATTTGCAATTTAGAAATATGAATTACTTTGTTATTGATGTATAACCGACCGACTTTGTGGACTTAACGTGTTGACATCGGTTCAAAGCGAAACGTCAAAGTTTATTTTTCATTGTAATTTCTTGAGCTATCGATAATTATTGGCGCTATGAAAGGGTTGTAATTAGTCGGAATATATTGAAAATTTCTCAGGTGTTTGGGGTTGTGAACAACCTATTCCGTTTTTAAAAAACTGAGTTAATTTTTTACTAAGTCAGTATATTAATTAATATTTTCAATTGATTCGTCAGTTATTTTCATTTGACTTAAAATAAATTTGTACTAAACGCATGTTGAGTTATTTTGTCTTTCTCATTATTAGGCGTAAATTAAAATAGAAAAAAGTAACCGATAAAAACCAAGTTTTTACTATGCTCCCTTTCATTATAAAAGATAACAATAATTAAAGACGAATTAAAACATATAACATAGCACTAAACTTACAGAAATTTAATTTATTTCTAAAATGTCAGATGTTTTGAGATGTCAAGATTTTGATAAATTCAATTATCATCAATATCGTACCTTATGAATTTCCAGCGTCAAATGATT
The DNA here is from genome assembly GCA_016648135.1 of Agrypnia vestita. Taxonomy (NCBI): domain Eukaryota; kingdom Metazoa; phylum Arthropoda; class Insecta; order Trichoptera; family Phryganeidae; genus Agrypnia; species Agrypnia vestita. The sequence continues at coordinate 4,065 of JADDOH010005766.1, read as the reverse complement.
TAGTCAGAATCAGATTTGAGTAATGTAGAATTCTTCAAAACTAAGCAGAAATCTAAAAGAAATAAATTATTATTTGATTTTTTCCCAAAAAACCCAATTTCGCTGTCATCTGTGAACCAATTGTTTTGTAAATTTTCGAAATTCGTAGTGATGTACCTATTATACCGACGGAGTAATTTAAATTTAAGAAATATTCCGCGACGTTAGTGGTCTTCGCGCCGTTGCTAATCAAACTTTTCTAATGATTCCAATTTGAAAAAACCAATAAAATTTCTAAAAATCCGTAATTATACTATTATTATTAATTTTTTATTAACGAAAATTCGAAAGATTTTCTTGATCGTCGCCACGAGTGTGCTTGCCAAGTTTCAGCTCGATTGGATCACGGGAAAAGGATCAAAAATCGATCAAAAGTTTTTGATGACGGCAAGCAAGCAGATGCCACGAGTTAATATAAAGGGAGTAAAAAGAGTGTTGTCAGGCTGTTAAGGTAGGAAGTGATTTAATGTAGGGAGAAAGGTTTTATTAAATCACTAAGGGAAACATGCCCAATAATTGGGAAGTACAAAGGAACGTGATGTTATTGTATTCTTTTGGATAACAACGATTTCCAAGTTGTTCATGATAATCCTTTGAAATATTCCGAGTAGAGAAGTTTTAATTTTTGTGTATCGAAAAAATGATTAGTATATATCGATTATGTTGTTAGAGGATCCCGAGAAGTAATTATTTTCAATCTTATAAAATGTATTATAATCATTAAGGGAAACGAGCCTTGTAATGAGGAGGTATTGCGGAATGCGATGATATTAATTATTGTTTAAGAATTAAATTTTTTATAATTTCAACGGTTTCCAAGTCAATGACAAACAAAAATATAAAGAGTGAAGAAGTTTTTACTTATATGATAAGTATAAATTATACAGTTGGCGGATTCCGAGAAATTATTGTTTTGCTGATATCATCTTCCATAAAAATACTTTTTTATAAAAATTAATTATTGACAAAATAACTCAACGCGGTAATGTACAAGTTTACTTAGTTTTATTATATTAAAATAATCCGTATTAAAATAATAAAAAAACCGTTTATAAATATTAAAATTAATAGAAAACTAACTGCTACCCGTCAAAAAAGGCTTGCATGTTTAATTTTTTGTTTGAATAAATGTCCTAGCGGTATTTTAATTGAAACACGTAATTTTGTTGTATAAACTTTTAAAAATGGGTATATATTATTTATTTTTAATAATTCTTTTATGACCGAAAAATGCACCTCAATGCAATATATTTCGGCCACGAGTTACGACTGTGAAAACATTGCCATCTAGCGTTTCGTAAAATATTTAAAAAAATCGATTTATTATATTATTCCCTATAAATATGTCCCGGCAATTTTACATCGAACAAGATTGAATAGTCACTTAGCAGACATTTTATATTTTTTTAATCGTACGAATTTTTGTTCTGACTTTTTTTGTTGGAGTATTTTTATTTAGATATATTTTTGTAGTTCCTTCAATATTAAATAAATTGAAAAACTGTGATTTCAGCAAATTTTCGCTACTCTGGAATTTTTGCGAAAATGTTTTAATCGGTTTTTTAGAAATATTTACGTTCGATGTCGGTTTTTGTATTAATCCTTTATTACACCTAACTTGTTTTTATTAAAGGGTTGTTGAATTTAATCTCCGTTGGCTGGAGCAAAGTAATTTCACCCTAGGTGGACCTTCCTAGACTTAACCTCTCTGAGCACTAGTCTGAACTTTACGATAATTAACTTTTTCATAAAATATGTTGATACAGCGAGTCCGCTAGTAAAACTCGTCACGAAATCTGCCTTAGAAATGGGGCAGTGAAAGTGTTATAATTAGTTTTATACAGGATGTAACAGAGCTAGTTCACAATATTTTTACAGGTAAATTCCTGCCTTGATTATGCGTTGAAAATATTCAAGCAACCATGATCTACTATCAATAGTTATGGAGTTATGCAATATCAAAGTTTGCATTTTTTTTTTCAATATTTCAGACTTATTTTTTTACAAAACGTTGAAATATCATTACAGTAATTTAAATCGATTATGAAAAATTGATGAATGATAGTCCAACGTTTTGCAAAAAGTAAGTCAATAATGTTGAAAAAAATGCACACTTTGATATCGCTATCTCCTTCACAATTGAAATTTGGCCATGGTTAATATTTTCGACTCATTATTAAGGCAGGAATGCACCTATAAAGTTTTGGCTACTAGCTATGAGTCACCCTGTATTTTTTGCAAAAAGTTAAACTATCGTTACAGTAACTTTTATTGATTGTGAAAAATTCGTTCGTAAAATAATTATATTTTTAATTATAACAAGATTTTTATATTTTTTTCGAAATGTATTAAAGCGAATGAATTTTTCATAATAGATATAAGTTACTGTATTGATAGTTCAAGTTATTGCAAAAAAACGCAGAAATATTAAAAAAATGCAAACTTCGATATTGTATATCCCTATTACTATTGATATTAGATCATGGTTGCTTGAACATTTTCGACTCGTCACGGTAGTTAATAAGTTTCTAACAGTTCTAATAATTCTACCGAGGCAAAACTAGGGGTACATAATAGAATTCTGGTATCAACACTGATGTATGGAAGCGAAGCCTGGAGCTGGCAGAAGAGGAACGAAAGTAGATTGCAGTGGAGATGAGATTCTTTAGACGTATGTGTGGCAAATCAATTTATGATAGAGTAAAGATTGCAGATTTGAGAATGAATGTAAAGCTGATCTTAGCATAATTAATAGAATTAAAAATGGTAAGAAAGATATATAATGCAAATGTTGATGTCGCCATGCGCCAGAAAGAGAGGGCGACCGCGGAAGACGTGGCATGACCAGATCAGTTACCGGAAGATGGTCCCGTTAGAAGCCTCAACAACCGGCGAGCCTGCATGCGAAGATGTATGAATGTGGATGAGGCGAGAGTTGTATGTCAGGACAGAAGAGTGTGGCGCTCTTTCCTCTTTGCCAACCGCCACGGGGACACGGCGTTATGGTAAGTAAGGTAAGTTAAGGCAGTTATCTACCTGTAAAGTTTTTGCTTCTAGCGATGAGGCACCCTGTACATTCTAAGGCGTAAAATAAGAAACATATAGGACTTATCAAAGACGTTTTATTAAAGTTTTTGCTTCTAGCGATCAGGCACCCTGTACATTCTAAGGCGTAAAATAATAAACATATAGGACTTATCAAAGACGTTTTATTAAAGTTTTTGCTTCTAGCGATGAGGCACCCTGTACATTCTAAGGCGTAAAATAATAAACATATAGGACTTATCAAAGACGTTTTATTAAAGTTTTTGCTTCTAGCGATGAGGCACCCTGTACATTCTAAGGCGTAAAATAATAAACATATAGGACTTATCAAAGACGTTTTATTAAAGTTTTTGCTTCTAGCGATGAGGCACCCTGTACATTCTAAGGCGTAAAATAATAAACATATAGGACTTATCAAAGACGTTTTATTAAAGTTTTTGCTTCTAGCGATGAGGCACCCTGTACATTCTAAGGCGTAAAATAATAAACATATAGGACTTATCAAATACGTTTTATTAAAGTTTTTGCTTCTAGCGATGAGGCACCCTGTACATTCTAAGGCGTAAAATAATAAACATATAGGACTTATCAAAGACGTTTTATTAAAGTTTTTGCTTCTAGCGATGAGGCACCCTGTACATTCTAAGGCGTAAAATAATAAACATATAGGACTTATCAAAGACGTTTTATTAAAGTTTTTGCTTCTAGCGATGAGGCACCCTGTACATTCTAAGGCGTAAAATAATAAACATATAGGACTTATCAAAGACGTTTTATTAAAGTTTTTGCTTCTAGCGATCAGGCACCCTGTACATTCTAAGGCGTAAAATAATAAACATATAGGACTTATCAAAGACGTTTTATTAAAGTTTTTGCTTCTAGCGATCAGGCACCCTGTACATTCTAAGGCGTAAAATAATAAACATATAGGACTTATCAAAGACGTTTTATTAAAGTTTTTGCTTCTAGCGATGAGGCACC
>JADDOH010005765.1:0-12155 GCA_016648135.1 Agrypnia vestita | reverse complement strand
ATTCATGACTGCCATTAAATCAGACCTTAAACTTCAATCAATCTCAAAAGTCACTCTCCTCAATTTGACCTCTACATGCTGACTCAAAAAAACAGTTCGAATTGTATTTACCCATAATATATCCGTTAGAATTCCTGCGTTTATATTGTGGTATGTAAATAAGAGTAGGTATATATTACGCACTTTTTGCTTTGAGGTAATTTTATATTTCATCTTATTTTTGAGATGGTTTGGCCACGTGGAACGTATGAACGAGGAAAGGATGGTTAAGAAAATATATGAGGCGAGTGTTGGGGGCAACAGGAATAGAGGGCGTCCGCGAAAGACCTGGCACGATCAGTTACTACAAGCATTTGAGGATGACCCTGTTAAAAGCCGCAACAACCGTAGAACTTGTATGAGAAGATGTATGAATGTGGCCGAAGCAAAAGTGGTGTGCCAGGATAGAAGAGTGTGGCGTTCAATCCTCTCTGCCTACCCCTGCGTGATGGTTAGTCAGTTAGTTAATCTTATTTTTTTTTGGTTTTACTCTCGATAAGAGAAGTCATCATCTTGGTGTTGGTGTTGACATCGACTGTCGGAAAATTGACCCAAATCCATGTCACCAGCACCACATTTTCAAAGCATCTCTCCTCTTGCATTCTTAAAGTCTTGAATCAAATTTGCAGCACCTAGAAAAATATTGGGAAAGAAAGTTCTGACCAGTCTCATTTTTTAATTTCTGGTTATGCTGTTAGTCCATCTTATACAATTTGTCAATTTACAACATTACTGTTGATTTTATTTTCTCGTGTATTAATTTCTCAGCTTTAAAATCTTTATTGAGCTATATTTTATTCCTCTTATTGTAGTAAAATGGTTTCATATTATACCTAAATATCACACTGGGACTATCTGACAAATGTATTGATTTATTTTAATCAAGGGAAAACACAATTTACGTTAGAGCGTTAGCTAATTAGTTGTACAATTCAGATATTTACAAGTGTCAAAATAACAAGTTATTATTTCTTTAGTTTAGTTGGGTTGTATATGAATAATAAAATTAAATAAAAAATAGTTTTAAAAAAATACAAATACAGTAATTAGTAGAGCTACAGTAATAATTACAAATTTATAAAGTCGTTAATTTTGTTTGAGCGAGAGCATTAATTTTGTGTCTTCCCATATATCTAATCTAGGATTTTGTTAGGTATTTCATATTTTTGTTGTAATTGGTTACCGGATAATATTTGATTATTTTTTTGCATGTTGTTAATGTGTTTGGGACCATAGTAATTGATGAAACTCCCCTATGATTTGTAAATTAAAAATTGTTTATTTTTGTGTTTAAATGTGTATTGTAGTATAAGGAAATAAGTAGGTATTAGCGTAAATTTGTCTCAAATCGAAAACATCGAATTAAATGTTAAAAATCTGTTGCTACCTAAATAGAAATATATAAGTCAAATTAAACCTCAATATCTTTATATGGCAATTTACGATGACATATATTTTTGTTTTGAAGGTACATTTTATAAAATAATAAAGAAAGAAAATGACAGAAATTACAACACTGAAATTTTGCAGTACTATAAGTAGGTAATTATTATTATAATTATAACTAAAGATCATTCTTGGAAAAGTCCAAACGTCAACGAGACATTGAGGTTAGAAGCGCGATATTACATTTTTCGAACAAATAACAAAAATCTCTTATTGGGGAAACTCCGAACGTCTTTCTAAATTTAAATATTTTTTCACGATACTTGACATGAATTAAGAAGTCAAGGCTGGAGAATTATTTTTAGCAAACCGCATATTATTATATATAATATTTATTTAAAGCTCGACCAGCGACTCTAGAACAGACTACAGACTAGTTTACCTGTAATATTGAATAATAATATTATTGAACGCATCCAAAACAAATGTCTACGTTATACTAACTATCGACTTCACATCCCAATTGAATATATCAACTACACAAGGTTACAAATTTTTACTGGATTATTTCCACTATCCAGCAGGAAAGTTTATCTGATTTGATTTTACTCTACAAAATTATTAACTCGCATTTTGACACCCCTGATATTCTGTGTTTGTTTACGTTGCAAGCGCCTGAAAGAGCTACACGAATACCTACACTATTTTATTGTAACAACTCTAGAACAACACACATTTTAACTCTCTTGTACCCATTCTGCATAGGCTAGGTAACACCTATGCGCATATCTCTGATATTTTTAATTCCAGTTTAGCACAATATAAAGATTCTCTAATAAAAGCTCAACAAAGAAATTATTTCTTAGATTCCTACACTACAAGTCACATATTCCATTAGGAAATTCTAACTACGTTTTAATGCAATTTTATTTATTAGACAATCCTAACTACATTTTTATTTCACCTATAACAGATATTAAACTTACTCAAGTTTTTGTGTATATGTACTCAAGTACATGTATATGTATTGTATTTTGTGTATGTATATGTAACCATGTATGTTTTTTTACTTACATTAAGTTAATTACTTATAAAATTTTTCAATTACATTTTGTTGACTGTTTTTATTTTATTTTCAAATATTTACTCATGTTGTAAAAGTCCCTTGGGCGTAAATATAAATAAATAAATTTAAAAAATAAAAAAACTTACTTATTATACTCACTTATTACTTTACTTATTACTTTATTATTGCTTACTTATTATTATATATACGTACCTATTATTTACTAATTATAACTAAATTGTCTATACATGTAAAATGTAAAGATACTCCTCTTCTACACACGAGTCTATGTCACTCATGTAGAACAGAAAAATCCAACATATGTAACCAGCTCTATCTTGTAAAAAAAAAATATCTGTAAAAAATTTAAAAATAAATAAATATATAAAAAAAATCTCCCAAAATACAAATTAAACAATGTTGAAAGAAGCGAAAATAAAATACAAATAATCTGTATACGATAAAAACTAAAAAATATATTAAATACAAATATATCAAATACTCGGACAAGTGTGGTAGGACACACGTGTCCGAGACATGTGACGAGTTTTATCATTTTTTCGTGCATGTCTTCCAAGTCGCATTCGCGGATGCAACTCTCTCCGTGATTTTTTTTTCGCCTTCGCAGTGTAAACTTTCTTCATTTCATTCGCTATGATAATGAGTATCAAAATACCGAAATAATTAAAAATTCAATTCAATTTGTATAATGCAGAATTCAAATGGTTTTCCCTCTCAACATAAAACAACAAAATTAATTCGAAATCAAATGCAGCGCTGTTTCTCTAGAATAATCGCGTAGAAAGTTCCCGGTGACTGTATGTGTGTGTATGTGTGTGTGTGTGTGTGTGTATGTGCATTGGCTGATTCAAACGCCCGGTCTCATTAACAATGCAAACGTCAAATTTATTAAACAAGTTAATTAATTCCTAATAACTCTTCCAACACCAATAACATAAATAGGGCACAGCTGCATTATCAAAATAAATTAATAATTAAAAATATTTTTTAATTTATAAAAGTTAAAAAACCCTCATAGAATTTTTTTTTGTAAACTAATTCCAATTCTCTTTTACTTTTCAGCTCCTCAACACACAATTTTGGCACTTTCTTCCCAATTAATTGAATAATATTGTATACCGAAAAAATTATAGTCGAAACCGGAATTTTCCATTGCTAGTAAGACAGTTTTATTCGATTAAGCAATGATACTTACTTACTTACTTACCATCACGCCGTTTCCCCGAGGGGGTAGGCAGAGAGGATAGAGCGCCATACTCTTCTGTCCTGACATACAACTTTCGCTTCGTCTACATTCATACATCTTTGCATGCAAGCTCGACGGTTGTTCAGACTTCTAACAGGACCATCTTCCAGTATCTGGTTAATCTGGTCATGCCACGTCTTCCGTGGTCGCCCTCTTTTTCTGGCGCCGTCAACACTTGCATCATATATCTTTCTTACCATTCTTTCCTCATTCATTCGTTCAACATGCCCAAACCACCTGAGCGATCCTATTTTTATTCTCTGTATTATGCTACGATCAGCTTTACATTCATTCCTAATATCTTCATTCTTTACTCTATCATACATGGTTTTAACACACATACGTCTAAGGGACCTCATCTCCACTGCATTCAATCTACTTTCGTTCCTCTTCTGCCAGCTCCAGGCTTCACTTCCATACATTAGTGTCGGTACCAGAACTCCATTATATACCGCCAGTTTTGCCTATACAAAAAGCTATGTATTTAAAAACATGCATTTAATAAATAATGTACATTGATTTAATACTAATATAATTTGATCAACTTAATGTCGAACGTTTCCAACGCTGCTGTATATACAGAAATCATTTGCCATTAAATTAATCCAATACGCTGACTATAAATCTTTACAGCGATGAAGTATAACCGTTCTTTAAGAAAAGGAGGTTGGGTCACATCAGAAGAATGTCTCCCCCCTCACGAATGTTTAATACTGCAATTAAAACATTTATTCTTGCACAATTAAATCCTTTAGTAAAGAAAAAAAAAATTGTCCCAAACCGAGTCTCTCAAGTAAAAACGTTTTATTGTAATAAAGTGCGACTTATTTACTAAGTTATTATACTTTTTAAGAGTTTTTAGTTTGACCTTTTCATAATTGTTTCAATATTCACAAGGTCACAGTTATTTACGTTAGTTCATGTCTATATACTTTGGTGAACTATGGAAGTATGCTCATTTTAAAAATGACTTATTCTGTCCAACCAAAAAGTAAACATGAAAAATAATATACAATTTAATTAATAAATAAAATACACAGATCAAAGTCTGCTCAAGTGTTTCTCAAATAGTGTACACCAGAGAGTTAAAAAAAATTACTAATTAAATTCACAACGCACATACTTGCGCGAAACTTGATTCTCGCTATACTCTGGAACAAAACAAAGAAAACAACTTTATGTTTTTTCAGAAATCGAATAAAAAAAACTTTTTAAAAAATACAGCATTACACTCCGCTCATTAATATGTGTTTTGTGATTTTTTGTATTTTTTAATACTAACATAAATAAACTAATAATACGATACCATAATATTCGTTTAATTAAAAGCATTGAAAAAAATCATTTTCCGACGGAAAAATTTACCTGACACTCGAGAAATTTTTAAGGAATTTCGTGATTAAATTTATTTGAGAAGCTGTGGTCTATTTTATCCTTTGCATCAGATAAATTATCAAATGGCATAAATAAATGACTAACCATCACGCCGTTTCCGCGCAGGGGTATGCGGAGAGGATAGAACGCCATATTTTTCTATCTTGGCATACCACTTTTGCTTCGGCTACAGTCATACATCTTCTCCCGCATGCTCTACGGTTGTCGAGGCTTTCAACACGGCCATCCTCCAATACTTGTAGTAACTGATCAAGCCAGGTCTTTCGCGGACGCCCTCTATTTATGTTGTCTTCAACGCACGCCCCATATATTTTCTTAACCATCCTTCCCTCGCTCATGCGTTCTACGTGACCAAACCATCTCAGCACTCCTTTCTTAATTCTGTCTACTACACTACAGCCAGCATTACATCCACTTCTAATTTGTTCATTCCTCAAGATTTGCCACACAAGCGCCTTGGTGACCGCATTTCCACCGCATTCAGTCTACTTTAACTACTTTTCTGCCAAACCTTGCCGTCTCTTCTAAACATACTTCTCAAGTACACAAACTCATTCACTTGTTCTAAGCATACGTTGTTTAATTACAATTTTTTTTCTCTACTATACTCTGTGTACACTAGACCGCCTAATCTACTTCAGTTTTATAACTTTGACACTTTTACAAAATTACATTGTAATAAACATCGTATGTTTTATATATACCTACATTTTTTTATACACTACAGATTTTTTATACTACAATTTGTAAGAAATCTTATGTATGCCAGATTAAAACTATTCATGTATTTGGATAACCTGTAGATACCAATAAAAAAATTAAATAAAGATAAGTACGGTTGATTATAAATTGTAATGAAGCCTTGCAGCAGTACCGTACGCGAGGTGCGACATTGTGGGTTAAATATGATTTAGTATTTCCCAATATAATTACTATTCATCGCACCCAAACAGGTTATAATAGCACTCTATGAACTGGCCGGTTTCAAACAGGTAAAACTCCAGTACACACATACTGCTTGAAATATAAATGCCAATAGATGTGCATACATATTATTACATATACACACACACGTGCAGCACAAAAAATAATCATACCGAAAACAAGAAAATATGTGCATAATTTATTTTAATATTTTTCAAGGACCTCACTGCGGCCGCGAGGTATTTTGTTTGACCCATTTTCAAACTCAAAACAACACCCAATCCAGTGTCCAACAGTGACATATACAAATTAACATGTAATCATAAAGATTGCAATACCACATATATAGGATAAACGGGAAGGTTTTTTTTAACTAGATTGGCGGAACACATGCGCTGCTATAAAAATAAAAATTTAGAGTCAAAATTTGCGGCCCATTTATTGAATGAAAACCACGTCCCGCAAGGTGATAACGAACCAAAACCTTTACATATAGAAACAAAAGGTTTTAGGATGAATTTACTTGAGCAACTAGAAATAAATAAATATAAAAAGGATCCAAATATTAAACTTTTAAATAATCAACAAAAAATGATCTTCTCTCCACTTCTAAATATTTTTAAAAAACCAATAATCAAGGACATAAATTAAAATAATATTTATAAATAACACTTGCAGAAAACGGGGAATTTTGATAATTAAGCATAACGTTAACCGAGGCACCTTTAATGATAAGTGCCCGGGAAAAAACGTACATTACTACAGGGCTTCACCACAAATATCTAATTACTCTAAAGGGGAAGGGGTAACTTAAAATTGTATAAATAAGTCGTTTGTACGTGGTATATCCACTGTTTGATAATGGCCTTACAAGCCGACAACAGCTGTAACACATAAAAATACTTAACCCGTAGAACTTAATAATAATATTTATTAAAATTTAATTTATTTTAAATTTCGCTAAAAACACCCAATCCATTTTCAAACAAAATGTTAGGTATTTTTTTTTAGAAACGGTTAGGAAACGAACCCACTTAGATTTGTCGAAAATGCTTTATCACAATTTTTTTTATCACATCGAACCTGATGAAGACATTAAAATCCGTCCTTGAACGTTGAATAGTACCTAAGCCCTAGGTGAGATGTGGCGAACCTAGGGCACGCGTGCCAGAGGTGGCACGTTTGAGAATTTGCAAGTTCAAAAATAATTTTAAAATAATTGAATTTGGAAATAATTGAAAGCGATAGATTAATGAACTTAATCAATAAATACGCAGAAGAAGAAATAATGAGACATTGGAACGCCATTCCAGAAATATTTAGCGATTTAAAGAAACTAGCGAGAGCAATATTATCAATTTTCTCTTCTACATTGCTTGGGAGTCATTATTTTCAGAAATGAATTTTTTTAAGTATAATTCAAGAGAGAGAATGACTGACGAATCCAGTTGGTAGAGTGTATTACTAAAAGTGACGAAATATGAACGAGATATTAAGAATTTGTCATCGAATGTACAACAGAAAAATTTCATTGTTAAATAACTAATGTATATGTTTATTGATTACGACTTTATTTTTAAGAAACTATATTGTAATTTTTAAGCTTGTAAATAAAATTCAGATTTTTTTACTGCTTGGGCACGCCACACATTCGAGTAATAATATTTGAGGATTTTTGGCACGCGGACCCAAAAAGGTTCGCTTGCCTTAGGTCATCGTACATAATACTTCCGTACATGTTTCTCATATAAATAGCTTCGTCTCTGTGAGACTTCAGTAATGTATCTTAGATATTTACTTGCATTTATATATGCATACGATGTCTGTCGTGTGTTGAAAGATTTCTAAATGCATAAATGTAGTCTCGATACCCGAATCAACACGGAAACGTTCCTGTACATGTTTCTCATATAAATAGCTTCGTCTCTGTGAGACTTCAGTAATTTATCTTAGTTATTTATTTGCATTTATATATGCATACGATGTCTGTCACGTGTTGAAAGATTTCTAAGTGCATAAATGTAGTCTCGATACCCGAATCAACACGGAAACGTTCCTGTACATGTTTCTCATATAAATAGCTTCGTCTCTGTGAGACTTCGGTAATTTATCTTAGTTGTTTATTTGCATTTATATATGCATACGATGTCTGTCGTGTGTTGAAAGATTTCTAAATGCATAAATGTAGTCCCGATACCCGAATCAACGCGGAAATGTTCCCAGCGAGACAAATCGCTTACAAGCAACCCTATTATCAGAAGATATATTAATACAGAATCGGGCAAAAATATATACAACGCCATAATTGTCTCCCACATCAAAAACTGCAGCACTATACTATTTCTGTCTAATAAGAATAATTGAAAAATATTAACAATACTCCAAATAAAACATTAAGTATTATACTAAAAAGAAATCGATACACAAGAATCAAAGTGATGCTAGAAAGATAAATGATAAAATTTTATGTAGGTACTTCTATTTATATATAAAATTGTTAATGGGCATAACATAGGTACCTCTGAATTATTAAGAAAAAAAAATATGAACATGACCACTGTACAAGAAAAAAATGTGACCATTCCGAAAGAAAAAAATATCGCAAAAATCTATCATGTACAGTGGGATGATATTAGGAACGAAAAAAATATAACAAATTTTAAGAAAAAACTAAAAAAAATACGCGATACTTACTTTTGAATAAAAATTTGGCATAATCCAAGATCATGGTCCCATTGTATATACAATGAAAATTAGTATTTCACTATATAATTGAATGTCCTGATTACAGAACGAAAGATAATTATTAACGCTTAAATAATAAGTATTAAATAAGATATTACACTTTAAAGTTTCGAAAATTTTACCATTCATTTTGAATGTCAGTCATTACTTTAAGAACCATGGAAAAGGGTATACAAAAGAAAAAGCTATTCAGAATATTTTGAGTTTGTTCAAATCTTTCAGAACAGTGCTGGATTTATGTCACAGAGACATTATTAATCAATTAACGTATATTATAGATATCTCACAGAGACGAAACTGTATTTCTTATGGGAAAGTAGGTATAGAAGTCATTTGGGTGTACATAGGACTTATGACCTATCTTATGGTTGGCTAAAGTGATCACTGGCTGAGTCCTATGTACACCCAAATGACTTCTATACCTACTTTCCCATAAGAAATACAGTGTAGTCTCTGTGAGATATCTATAATATACGTTAATTGAAAAAGCTATTCATCATATTTCTTTCGTCTATAAAAAATATATATTTGTCGTGTAAACTTATACTTACATTGTCTACGATTTACATATTTTTCCCCAGATATTGCCTATGAAATGTCAAAATATACGGTACATTTTTCAAAACTTTAAAATGTAATATCTTATTTATTATTTAAATATAAATAATATTTCATTCTGTTATTAACACATTCAATAATACAGTGTAATACTCATTTTTATTATATATGCGATGGGACAATAAACTTGGATTAAGCCAAAAATTTAATATACTTATATCTAGTGTTATATGTAGGAATACATAATGAAATATAAAAATTATTGTATTACCTACTTTAAGAATATGTACATAAAAAATATCAAATCATATATTAATGTACTTTCATAATGAACGTACGTTACCAAGCCATATAATTTACCTTGTTTACCGCGTTGCATAGCAACAAACAATAATTAAACAATAAAACAATAAACAAATACAAATAAATAGTTAAAAAATGTAAATATTAAAGATGCCCGTCATTGCATATGTGTTGCCGTGCCAACTTAAAAGATTTATTCTATGTTACGATCTTAAATTATGCCAGAGACACAAAACCTCGAAATGCCTCTCCAAGTTCATAAATTCTTATTATTAAACATAATATAATCTATTAATAAAACCTGTAAACAAAATTTTAAACTTAATTGCATATTCAAAACTAAGCATAAAAAACAAGTGCTATAAAAATTTTGATATTGACCAAAATGGAATGACACACATTTATAAAACATCCCGGAAAATGATCGAACCCACGACTTTTTGACAAAAATGCAGACATTCGTTTAAAAAAATATGTTTTGATCTGTGAATATTTCAATTGTTCATAATTTTTAAGCAATGCCCAAACTTTTGTCGACAAAAAACTGACACATAAAAACCCAAGTTTTTATTATACCCCCTTTCTCATTGAAACGGGTTTCGCGCCTACTTCACGCGTCGAGCTCGAAAGTTAAACAATTTATTAGATCATTTTTATCGTCGCCACGAGTCTGCCTGCAAAGTTTCAGCTCGGTTGGATCACGGAAAAAGGGTTAAAAATCGATCCAAAGTATTTTCGGCAGACAAGCCGGCAAGCAGACAAGCAGACGCTACGAGTTAAAAGAAAGGGAGTAAAAAAGGATCGATACGTGAATGCCGGTACAGGAATCGAACATCAGAATTTCCGTTACCAAGCCACGATTGACCCATATATTACATACTACATATAAAGATAGATAGATGTTTCGCCGTATTACGAATAAGTAAACAATAACTTATATTGATTATGATAAATTCATTCCCTTCAATACAAGTCAAATAAAATGATAAAAACCTCGCAAAAAATATTTTAAATTTTTATTGTAACAAAAAATTCATATTCGATATAAGTAACTTTAATGATAGTTCAACGTTTTACAGAAAATAAGTCCGAAATATATATTTTTTTAAATGCAACATTTGATGTCGCATACCTCCATAAATATTAACATTAGGTCATGGTCGCTTGAACATTTTAGACTCATAATCAACGTAGGAATCTACCTGTTAAGTATTGTGGACTAGCTCTGTTACATCCTGTACATGAATATTAATTTAAATAAAAATTGATTTATGTATTAATTTTCAAGTTGACCTAAGCAGTTAGTGCCTACTATGTACTTAACTTATGATATAGGCACCGCAATCAGGAATAGATTAATTCGGATAACTTCTGTTAACTACATATAATAATAGCACGTAGTTTAGGTGTGTTTTAATAGAGAAAATAATACTATATTACGGTATCCGATACGGTATATGAAACAGTGATTTCAACCGATTTCTATATGAATTTCCTTCAAAACAGCAAAGAAATGCAGCGGCCATAAAACGACCAATCAGACTAGATTCATTATAAATCAATCAGCGGAAATCTCTCTGGAAAATGGTTTTCATGCAATTACCTTTTGAGCGAATAACTCCCAATTGCGACGAAGCACTTAAAATGTAACAATCATTAAGACAACACTTCACTTCAAAACCGTAACACATTCAAACTGAGCCGTGTTCCAGTTCCGAGTTTGACATTTCCCACGGAGCGGTTCGTTCCAAAGCGCCGAAAATGGCCAACTCTCGCGTCCCAACGGAATATTCTTCCAACCGGCGTTACAGTTTGTGGTTATGTCCGCCTCCACACCGCAAGACACGCACAAAACACAGTCGGTACTGTTTCAATCAGGATCGTAAATCACTAGTCTATCAAACGCGTTTAAATATTCGCGTTTTCGCGGATGCCTCGATCGAAATGTCGCGAAAGACAACACTGCGGTAGAATCGTCGCAATCGCGCGGTGCGGACGTCACTAGTTTTCGGTATTTCTCTTCGGAGGTCCGCGGAGCATCGACGTTTGATGCCGCGCCGCGTGTCGGTGCGTTTCGGCGTGATTTTTGCGTGTTTTCTCTCTCGGGTACTGTGGCGGGAGTGTGTGCGCGTGCCCGCCAGATGACAGCGCCGCGCATGCGTCAGTCAGCTGCGCCGCGCAACGGTAAACTGCCGAAGACATTTCACATAACCTATAAGTTTTTCTTTTTTACTCTCCGCGCCGGGGGAGGCGGCCGCGGCGCGCGGGGCAGGCCGTATCACACAGCGAGGCTCTACGCTCTGCGCCGAGCGGGGTACGAATCGCGTCGAGCCAAATTCAAATTTGAAACATAGTAAAATCGTATTACTTACTTAGGATAGAGCGCCATACTCTTCTGTCCTGACGTACAACTTTCGCTTCGTCTACATTCATACATCTTCGCATGCAAGCTCGACGGTTGTTCGGGCTTCT
>JADDOH010005763.1:0-108975 GCA_016648135.1 Agrypnia vestita | reverse complement strand
TACTTGCAATGAGTCTAACCTGATCATCAAATAAGTCCCATTCTATTGGATGTAATGCACTTGCTAATTCCATATGTAGGAATTTGAGTTGAAGTTTAATGACGTTCCGTTTCTTAAAAACATTTTTTAAATCCTCTATAAATCAATAAATTGGCATCAGCAATTAATAAAGTAATTATGACGTCTAATGTTTTCCAACCAACATACACGGTTAAGAATTCTTTAGAATTAGTTAATTGTCTACAAGATCTAGAAATTCCAAACCACGCTTTATTGGTATCCTTTGATGTAATCAATTTATTCCCGAGCATTCCGATTGAAGAAAGTAAAACAATTATCACTAATTTGTTAAATTCTTCAAATTTGACAAAAGACCTAGTTTATGATTTAACATTATTATTTGATGTCATATTTAAACAAAACTATTTTCAATTCAATAACATAATATTTAAACAGAAAGATGGCTTAGCGATGGGAAGTAGCACAAGCCCTTTAATTGCAGATATTTTCGTTAATAATTTAGAACAAAGAATTTTTAATAGTGGTGCACTTTTATTAAAAAATGTATTTTGTTGGAAAAGATATGTTGACGACATATTTTGCATATGGTTAGGGACAGAAAGACAATTAAATATATTTTTAAATTTTCTCAATAAATTACATAAAAACATTCAGTTCACAT
Organism: Agrypnia vestita; assembly: GCA_016648135.1. NCBI lineage: Eukaryota > Metazoa > Arthropoda > Insecta > Trichoptera > Phryganeidae > Agrypnia > Agrypnia vestita. The sequence continues at coordinate 108,293 of JADDOH010005763.1, read as the reverse complement.
TAGAAATAGGAAAGAATAAGAGTTTAAATTTCTTAGATTTAAATTTAACCTTGATAAATAACAAAATAGAATTTAATATTTTTAGAAAAGACGCATACACGGATATCGTTATACACAATTCATCGAATCACCCCTTTTCCCAAAAACTTGCGGCGTTTCACTCCATGTTACATAGATTAATTACAATCCCTTTATCTGATCTTAATTATACATCTGAATTAAATCTTATTAAACAAATAGCATATAATAATGGTTATTCTACTAAATTAATAGATAATTTATTACATAAAAAGATAAAACAAAAAATTTTTAAACATTATATCTATCCTAAGTCAACAGATAGAAATAAACAATGGCGTAGAATTTTATTTGTCGATAACAATTTGTCAAAAATAATAACTAAAAATATTCCTAACTCAATTCAGCCGGCCTTTTATACGAGTAACAAATTAAAAAAATACATACTAAATAACAAGGATAGTGATAATCCTATCATGAAATCAGGAGTTTATAGACTTAATTGTAACGATTGCGATAATTTTTATATTGGCAAAACAAAAAGAAATTTTGAAACTAGGGTTAAAGAACATGTAAAAGCATTAACTAGCAATATTGATTCTGATTTCGCAAAACATCTAATAGAATTTGACCATACATTTGATATTAACACAGGCTTAAAATTTTTACATTTCAACTATAGATACCTCAAATAAATAATTTAGAAATACTCGAAATTAGGAAAAATGTTAATATTAAGTCTAATATAATAAATACACAGACGAAATTTTTGCATAATCCTATTTTGAATATTTTTCCACTTAACATTCCAAATGACCCATAATAATCAACACCTCGAACCCCCCCCTCCCCTCACCAACCCCCTCAACCGCTCCTTCACCGTAACATATTTGCTTGTTTCAACTTTTAAGATTAGTACACAATAATCCTGATGAAGAGAACATTGTTCTCGAAACATGTAGATTTTTTAATCTAATATAGTGGTGAAAACAAAGTGATTTGTGTTTTATTTTAATAATAATGTCACCACAAAGTTCAAGCCTTCATACAGAAGAAGAAAAAATATTCTTCGAACAGTTAAATAATAAATGCGACTAAATCTCGATAAATACAATATATACTATTCGTAATACGTCGTTGAATTGGCACATGATTCGTCTAATAGATGAAGGACCCCGTTGTGTATCGTAATAACTTCAAATTCTTTTATAGGAGCAGTGTGGAAACAATTGCATAATATTACGTAATAAAAACATCTAACGAACCTAATAATCTATACATTTATGTTACAATAAAAAACGTTCACCAGAAGAATTCGTGTATTAGAAATAAAACATATCCGTTTGGAAACAACCCAATAAAATCAATCGAACGGCAGAAAGAGGAGAAATTCACATATTAAATAACACTGAAATTAATAATTTTAAACACTTTATATTAACATATTCTTACCTAGAATGGTGTCGTCTCAGACGTGTATGAACCTGTTCATATTAATTCCGTGGGAAAATAATACATATATTTGCTATCTACGAAATACCACATTTTTGAAGTGAAACTTCTTTATGAATAAATAGATAAGGTCTCGGGGATGGTTTGTTCGAAAGGATTCTACAACAGCCCGTGAGTTTATATGAAATAATAGTTTCTTTGAATGCTAATTTTGGTTTTTTTAAACCCTCAGCATCTCTGCTGAGAGGGGTAGAGGCTCCGCGCCCGCCTAAACCCGGTGGCCGACTTCCTAAGTGACTAAACAGCCCCCCTTGTTCCTCCGGAACTTACTGCATCCCGAGACTCTATCCCTTCTTTACGAGATGTGATCCCGTGACGCCCCTCTTTTAGGCTTATAATTGAGAAGGCCGTACTCTTTTGGTACGAGTTTCTGATGATGTGTGTTGTCTTGAGGCGCCTTTCTTTTAGGCCGGTGTTTGAAGAATCATGTACTCTTTTGGTACGAATTGATGACGACATTAGCCTCCTTTGCGGGCATAGTCAGCGATGTTACAAATTATTGTGCAATCTCATTATGCCTTTTCAGAGCGGCGTCCCACGATTCTGCATCTTGCAACATTTACTTTGGACAAATGTTAGAGTGTTAGTAACATATTTATAATATCCCAGCTATTCCATATGAGTGAATGATTTTTATATTTATTCTGGCCCTGTCTATCTTACAGAGGACGAAATAGAAGTTAACGTTTTCTATCAAGGTTTTACAGCATTCAAGCATGGAAATCCTTCCAAAGACATAGGGAACCTTTTGTTGGTTTAAGTAGTTTGCGCCAGATGAGGTTAGGTGGTCGGTTTATTGACGACCCCGAGCAACAAGGAGGACCCCGCCTTTAAGGGGCCCTGCAGGGGCTTGTGCGGGTTCCACGCCCAAGTGCCGGCAATCATCCACCCCTCAGCCAGCTAGGCTAACATAAACCAGATATCCCCAATCTTTAGTTAGATCTCCCCATTCTGTCCTTTACTCGTCATTCTGAAGCCACTTATTAAGCTGAATATACCGAGGTACTCGATTCATAAAGAGTTAGTTGTAGACCGAGTGTAATGATTGCGCAATACCTACGCAATACAGTAATTATTATAATGCTACTAAGTAATTCATATAGAACTCCGTGTATTCAATTTTTAGCATAAACGGTATGAAATTCGCTTTGCATAAAAATACATCCGTTTGGAAGGAATTCTCGTACGATTTGAACCAATATCACACAAGCAATCGTGATATTTAATTACACAATTATTCCGAACTCAAAAATTCCCAAAATAAATACATTTCGATAGTGAAAATAATTAACCGTAATAGATAATATAAATATGTTCCTTAGCTGTTATACAGTGGCGGTATGATCCTCTCTTGGTACTGATGATTGGTAGATTCCTCCATACGTCCGGGCAGCAACTCCATCCGCAAATGATGTTCTGGAACTCAGGGCTCCGTCGGTAGTCTGTTGGGCAGCGCTCCCGCTCGCAAGTCTGGTCTCGAACTGAAGGGGGGCCCCGAGTACATCGCGTTCGCTCCTTTTATACTCTCGATTGCACCATATCTTCGAAATCCACGCTAGTGCAGTGACTCATCCTATGAGCGATGACCTCACCGCCGGCGCTCGCCATTGGCCGGATTCAGTCAACAGGACGGTCGCCTCCGGCTCAACCCGTCGAAGGCAAAGCGCGCCTGTGATTGGTCCGTTTCGGTAAAATAATAGTTAAGCACCCGCTACACGCGAGACTTACTGTTCTGATTCATAAATAATAAAGGCTCGTTCGCACCTACTCACAAGGTCGAGTCTAATAGGATTGGCAAACGATATTAATTTAACACAGAATTATATCTATGGTATAATAAAGATCTAAGAAATATTACTTGTATAGCTGAATATTCAATATTTTGTTAGCCTCTTGTAATACATAGAATCTTAAGAAGAAATATATCAGGCTTTTACTTTTAAACGATTCCAAACAGAAGAAATATATTTTTGATGTCCATACTTTACTTTTTTGAATATTATTATTTTAAGATTTTCTAAATTTATTAAATCTATCTCTATGTCGACCATCACAGGCTTTTAGAAAGTTCTGGTGGCTGTGACTATAAAGGCCCCCATTCACGGGCACTCCATTTGCCAGCACTCCACTCCATCACTCCAAATCAATGCGTAAACTCGTCGTGAATGTGAAAAACCGCGTGGATTTTATGGCATCACTCCGAACGTTGGATTTCCAAACATTCCAAAATCCCCCCAATATAACCTACTTAGTAAAAATATTCAAATAAGCAGTAATACCGAAAATTTCAGAGTAAACCTATATAATATTCTTTTCAATATGGGTAAAGAAAATACTGAAAAGAAATTAATGGAAATTATAAAATAAAACTATTAAGTAAAATGAAAATTATTTTTTAAAAATACTTTTATATCGAAATTTATATCATATTTTCATAACTACTGTTAAAGATTAATTAATGTTCAATTTTGCGTATATTTCGTGTATCAACAATATCAACTTTTTGAAATTTATTAATTTAACATAGTGTATTCATTCAATTAAACTTTTTATTGTATTAATTAAATTTTGTATTGCATTATTCTAATTTTAAAATTTATAATATATAATTTGAATTTAACCTTAACGTATTAATTAATTCGTTTATGATTACCTAAAGTTACATTTTGTGTTGTAAAATGAAATATGTAACATAACTAAAACAAGCCTGCCTGATGATAATTTATTATTGTATTATTTATTATTGTTAATCTTGTGAATATACAAAAAATATCTGCAAAAACTACGTTTGGGGAGCGAACCCTCAAAATTTACTACAAAAAATTGTACTGGTTGGATAGAATGGAAATAAAATAAAAAATTAAAAAATATATTCCAAGTGAAGTTAAAATATTGTTCCTAGAGCAACGTTTCTTGACAATTAAAACAAAACTATGTTTGGCATGAATAGAGAGCAGAATAGGGTAAGTAGCTAATGTAATTGAATGCGCAATGAAAATGAAATGGCAATGGGCAGGCCACATCGCTCAGAGGATGAACAATTGCTGAACGGATCTAGAGATACTTGTGGGATATTAGGGTGTCCACCTTAAGCTCCACTGGATTAACTAAATAATCAAATTCTGCAGAATTACTATAAAGCAGATAACAGTGTACAGAGAAAAATGTACAGGGAAACACTTGGGGAGGCCTTTATTCAGCTATAATTTTTCATGATGTTCTGTGGTGCGGTTATAAGAAAAAATTCAAAGTACATATTTTGATCCACATCTTCAATTGGATGTCTATCTTGTTGTTTATGGGGAGGTTTATAGAATTGAATGAGAGATGGCGGTAGTGTAACTAGGGGAGCGGCTTCTTTTCCATTTCATACAGGTCGAAGATGAAATTTTATACATTTTTTATTTCGCTTTTGAAAAGCATTTGAACGAATCGTAAAAAGAAGGAAGGCTTTAAACTGACTTGTATCGGGACTGCTATAAGTAGGTACAATTGTAGCAATAAAAATGGCATGAAAATTGTTGTGTAGGAAGTTATGAAAACCTATAGCATCACTTTATTCTAAAAGTTAAAAAAAATTAATGAACAGAAAAAAAATGTCATTGTGTGGCAGAAATGACACCAAGAATAGGAAAATAAGAAAATTATATTGAGCTAGGCTCTGCAAGTTGCTGTAGTGGCCGCCTTGCGGTACTACCAGATCGATTATTCTCTTTGGAAAACTCCAACAGCCCTCGCCTTCTCAGGAGGTGTCCGGGAAGTATTCCTGCCGAACCTAGAGAACCTGATTACAGCCGCAGTCGAGTGTTCTCCTGCTGGACCAAGTCGGTACCAAGTCGAGCTTGCGTGAAGCTTGTGCTCATCTCCAAAACGTCTCTCCGCCTGAAATTTCATCGCTCTCGCCATCGAACTTTTTCCGTCTAGAACGTAGCGGTACTCAACCTTTTTTCTTCGGGCCACATACACATGTTTGCTAAGTTACGTGGGCTGCAACATTATACTGACAAGACGAAAAAAAAAATACGGGGAAAAACAGTATTGGTTGAAACTCGTTTGATTTAAGATTAGGGCGCACGCCGCCACTTGATAAATCACCAAATATTTTTTTAAACTATAATAGAATGATAATAATACTTATCGCTTATCGGTATACCATCCAATACTAGCTCAAATATTAATAACAGCTTATTTACCTATATGAAATTTATTTTCATCTTATACTTATTTCATCATATATTTATTTTCATTGTATACCTACTCAAAAAATTAAACTCAAGGTTAACTAGGTATATCCAAGCATTTATTTTTGTTTAGCGGCTTAACAAAAACAATAGATTAATAAACGCATACGAAAACATTATTTATGTGTATGAATTCCAACACCTTATTCCAGACGTAAAGAGGGACGAAATTATGAAAGGAAAAATCATCCAGAGTTGTATAGACCACATTGTGACGGTAAGATTGTACAAAGATTTAGGCATACTGAAAATATTGTGTGAATTATTTGAATGATTCACACTAGATTTTACTGACAGAAATGAATGAATGTGGAATACGAAGATCATTAAAAAATGGCTAAAAAATTACATGACAAACACTAAACTTACACTCTGTGATTAAAACTATGTATGGTTGAAATAACGAATTCGTTATTAAACCATAGAAATCGCCGGTTTTAAAATGACAAGAGTTTGTCTTTTTGTTCGCACGCATTTTAAGGTATTTAAAACTTGTAATGCCATTTTTTTTCAATCACGTTCGTGATAATAAATGTGTTTCGGGCCGCACGTAAAAGCTTGACGGGCCACAGGTTGAGTATGGCTGGGCTAGAGCCTTCACCGTGAACTGGAATCACCCAGAATCCCACCATAATACTCTACAGTGACCATTATTACCTACCTGTGACCTACAGTGACAGAGACCTATGTGCCTGTACTATTTTTTAAAAATATTTGTATGTGTGATATTATATTTCTACTACTTGTGTACCTAATCTCTGTTTTCTTGACTTTTAATAAATTGTTGTCATAAAATTTTCTTTACTATTTCTATCACTATATCTTTTTTATCACTTACACATACATTGGAACGATTCAATTTTTTAATCCCTGTACTTGAATATTATTTATTCTCCTGATTCATCTATCCATCAAAAAATCTGTGCCTTCCGATATAATCGATTTGCCAAAACAAACAATAAATTTTATGAACATGAATTCTAAATGAACATTTTTATTAGTACATAAATAAACTTAAAGATACTTCAATTTTGAAGCCTTGATAGGTACATCTTTTGACAATGTCGCCTTTGACGTAATAGGTTCCGTTAATATAATAAGATTAATTGTAGAGTGACTGTACGCAGCTGATAAATCTGCAACATTATTATCCGACAAATCATAAATCATTAATAATAGTACCTATTCTAAATGATTTATGATTTATCGGATAATTTCACTTTTATCCATTATATTTGCAATGAAAATTACATACGTACTCTTACACAGTTACACAGTCTGTTATAAAGTTATTTTGGAAGATATACTGAAATAGAATTATGTGTATTTATTTATGATAGAATATATATACGTTAAAAAATATACACAATATGTATTCGAAATTATATACACACGCCATATAAAATAAATAGCATCCATCAGTGTTAGGTATGTTATATTGCCTAGAACAATTCGTTATTTAAATAATTAATTATCTTTTATAACCCTTCAATAATTGAGACCTTTAATATAAAGTCAAAAAAGTAACCCATAAAAACCAAGTTTTTATTAAACTCCCTTTCTCATTTACTAGTGGAAACTGGTTTGGCGCTTAACCTACGCGTTGGGCTTCGGTCTGGTGACGCTACGAAAGGGAGTAATAAATTTTTTTCAAAAATCCAAAATTATACTGTAATCAGGTTCCGTGTCTACCAGATGCGTTGAAATATTTTCATACAACTTACTAAGTTAAACCGTTAAAAATTTGAAAAATACAAAAATGTAATAATTTTTTTAACGAAAATTTGAAAGATCTTCTTGATCGTCGCCACGAGTCTGCTTACAAAGTTTCAGCTCGATTGAATCATGGGAAAGGGTTAAAAATCGATTCAAAGCTGTTTCGTTAGACAAGCAGACAACACGACAAGTAGACAAGCAGACGCTACGAGTTGAAAGAAAGGGAGTAGAAATAGTAAGGTATCCATCTACCCGTAAGAATAACAATAAAAGGAATACGTAACGTTGATCTTTTAAACGTTTTCAAAAACAATATTTAGAAATATTTGATCGTAAATATTTGTGAAAATGTAAAAAGTGTGATTTCAAAATGCATTAACGCTATTACAAAAACCGGAAAATGTGACTCTTGTATCAAGATTTATGCAAAATATGACGCAGATATGCTTCGTAGTCCCACAAACCCATAAACACTTTATAAATTGAAATTGATCAACATACTACTTACGTGGACACTTTTTAATGGGAACACAGACATTGTTCTTGTCTCTGGCATATCCATCTACACAGTAGCACATTTCAGTGCACTTTTTATTGACAATGGTACAAGGCTCCCCCAAGGTAGCGCAGGTGGTATCGCATGCCGAACCGCAATCCCAAAATTCATTTATTCCACATTTAGCTAAAATAAAGTATAATCATTTAAAAGTTTTCTTTTATTCACACCAGAATAGGACACAAGGTCCAGTGACTGAAGCGTGACATGTCACAAAAATAACCAGGATTGCACTTAGTTGTAAAAAATCTTCTTTATATAAGGTCAATGTCGTGCTCGAAGGACTAAAACAACCGTTTTCAAAGTAATACCTTGTAAAATTCTTTATAACTTAGAAAAACTAATAATAATTTAATAAAAGAAGTTGAATATTATTAATATTTAAAGCATTAACTTTGTGGTTAGATATAATAATAGAATGTTAGTAAACTTAGTAAAAACCACTACCAGATTTACGGTCTACCGGTTTCGAGACGTACCCGTCTCTTTGTCAGGACCAACACTAACAAATTGAATCATTTAGAAATTTTTTACATTAGGGAGGCGGTGAATAATAGAGTACCTCTCATTAATAACCAAATTAATTTTAATTTATTAATTTTAATTTTAAATTAATTTTTCATTCTAGGTTTTACCACATCCATGTGAACGTAGCGTTCACAAGAGATGTGGTAACACCTACTTCAGACCCCGCTCCCTCTCACTCTCTCTCGTTAGATCCCTGAATTGTTCAGTAGTTCAATTTCTCTGACAAGATTAACACGCATGTGAACAATAGTGGTAGTAGTTTTACAGTACAATGGTTGGGGTGTATAGTGTTGTGAATGTAAAAGTGTAGTGTTAGTCCTGACGAAGAGACGGGTACGTCTCGAAACCGTATATCTGGTAATGGTTTTTACTAAGTTTACTAACATTCTGTTAAAAAAATTGAAATTAATTATTTATTACTTATACCATTTAAGCAAATTTACATTGTTATGTTATGGTGAAAATGTTTTTTTTTTATTATTGAAATATACTTACGACATTCACAAGGCTTTATACATTTTCCGTTTAATCTGTTCCTAATGAATCCTTCCTTGCACCTGCAGCCACCTCCTTTAATGCAAGATTCGCATCCACCTTTGTCCTTCGAGTAGCAAGTTATTGGGCACGGATCGCCGCATTCATCAAATTCAGCATTAGGATCGCCACCACAACCTCCACAGCCTTAATAAAAGAAATGAAAGTACTATATAAAATAACACATTCGTATTGTGAAGTTGCAAATTTGATAACAAATGCATATTATAGATGTCTATATTAATTGGTTATTGATGTCCCTGTGACAAACATTCCAGTTCTATTCTGAAAAATTTGGACATACTCAAAATATTCTGAATGAAAATACTGGTAAAATAGGAGTTTAATAAATTGAAAATAATATTTCTGGCGTATACAAGTATAATGATAGAAATTCGGATGAATTCCATTAGACAAGATAAAGTACATAGCTAAAAAAAACTCCAAAATCAATATAGATGTCTCGTTTAGCGACATCTGTGGTTATTCAAGGGGAAGGAAAAAGCTTTGGTGCTAGCCGCTAGGGGGTCGTTAGAACTCACATGTGAAACGTGGCGCAAAAATTTAATATATATACAACTTCCAAAAAATTGATAGACATGGTATTCTATCATGGGTGGAAATGGCGAACGTTACATATGTGTAAAGTGATCACCTAAGCCAACCGTACGATAGGTCGTAAGTCCTATGGCCACCCAAAAAAAAGACTTCTATACCTACTCTCCCTTGAAGAAATACAGTTTCGTCTCTGTGAGACATCTATAAGATGCATTAAAGTTCTGTGAATTTTAAAAACCAAATTTATTAATCAATTAGAAGGATATATAGAAAAATTAAACCAACAAAAATACATTTGGCTGTTACTGAGACTCGAACACGGATCTTCTATCTATCCGGGAAGGTACGTTACTATTACGCCACATCACCTTCGTATCTTTTTGTCAATATACACCACATTAGGAAAAGTGGATTGCTTAAAATTGATAATACATTATACGTGACGTATCCGCGTATGTTCCACTTTGCCCCGGTTTCCATGTTTGGAATTTACCCCAAGGGGAATTGTTGATTTTGAAGAATGCGTAACATACGCTTTATGTACGGTAAGCGGTAGCCGTTCCTTTTGCTTTTACGTCGGTTCATTTTGTGTGGAGAGTGTAAAGACAGACACGATGTAACAGACGAATATCCTACGGACCCCAATGGGTAATTTATATTAAATTAACTTATTCTGATACGATAGTGACAGTATATCACTCCTAGGTGGTGACCGTGTTTTAATTTGTATTATTTATATAAATAGGGCCCGCGTATGCGGTGCGCACGTAAATTTTGCAGCAAAATGGCGATGACGTGTGTCGTTCAATATTGTCCATTGTACCGAGAGTTTTAGTAATGCCCGATTTTCTGTTTTTTGGAAATGTCCCGTGATGTTCAGAACCAACGTATCTTTGATTAAGAACACTCATGATTATTTGGCACTTTTGGATACGAATAACCTCTAAAATACCAGGATTTTTCAAATAAAATTCAAACATTTTTAAATTTGTCAGTGCATCGAAATTACAACAAGCTGCGATGGAACGTTGCTTTCACTTTAAACATTAATATTAGAACAATCCTATAGAATGTTTCCTTGATTGAAAAGATCAAAATTTTAGTTTACTTGAATTTTTTTAAAATTAATTCTCGCTAGGCTATGGGTGTGATTAACAATAAATTCTTTATTTTTCTGTTAAATGAGTTTTTTTTACGCTTCAACAGGCCAGAAGGCCTAGTTACAGAAGCGAAATACATCACAAAACACCCAGAGTAAATCACATAGATTAAAATTGTGACCTCACCGGGGATCGAACCAGGAACCCTCGGTTACCATTAATTATCAATTGCTTCTCGCGTTGGTATGTTATACGGTATTGGTATTGTATTTTATTTCCCATGTGGTCAGAGTTTACTCCATTCATTAGAAAACTGTATCAAGTGTTTTAAAAATCAATTAATGAAATGCGTATCAAAATGAATATTTTATATTATCATGTTCAAATATATCATTATTGATTTTTATCGGATATAGTGATCCAAAGTAGTTTTTTTTTATCATAATAACATCATATTGAATTTCATCATCATTTATGGATTTAAAAATAAATAAATATTATATGAGAGAACATACCATATTTTGAAGATTGCGCATCTAGTTCACTCGGAGCTTGCTCATTGGTCGAAAGTGAAGTCAGTACTGATGGAGAAAATTGTTCCTCTTCATCTGTCAAAACAACTGCCTCATTTTCACTCGGATCCTGCGCTAAAGAAGAAGATAGTCTACAAGCAATTAAAACTACTATGAAAACGAGTCGTGTAGGCAGCATGCTGCTAGAAGTAAGTCTCCTGAATTTCAGGAAAACTTATGGTTGGTAAAAAGTAATCACTTTCTTTCGACCACCGATATCGCAAGAACTCCGTTGACTGAATGGTGTTGAGCTTAGGCAGCTGCCTTTTTTATTATTGCAGCATTTATTTGAACAGAACCATTATGTGATCAGATAAATACGTGTGAAAATTGTACGTTTGCCTAGATAGATACAGCAGGTGCCTTTTTGACATTTTATTTTGTAAAATGTTCAAGTTTTTTGTTAAATGCTCAAGTTTTTTGTTGGTAACATTGTGGAAATTCATTTTTAATATTTAAAAAAATGAGGGTAAACAACACCGTTTTATTCCACTATATTTATTTTGAATTGTTAGAACGTTTTCGGGATTTCTCCCATTGTCAATAACAACACGTTTACAACTTATAATTATTTTATTTTGCTTATCATTATTTTATTTTACAACTTATCATTATTTTATTTATCATTCTTTTATTTTGTATCATCAAGCACACATTGAGAACAAAATTTTAATAATTCATTATCAACTTTTATTTCTTTTTATCATTTTATCTGCACTCATTCCATATCTATCTATCAATATCTAACTAAGAGCCTCGTGTGTTTCTGTTTCCTTGACATGGACTGTATGAGCAAACTAATTCTCACCATAAAACTATTTGCTTAAATAGGGCTTATGATAAGAATTAAATCAGTATTTGTCCAGAACTATTTTAAAAATGCAAAGATAGATAGTAAGAAGAAATTCATTCGGCCTTAGTAAAAAAAAAAGAAAGAGGCACATTTAGGACATCTGTCAGATGTCGAAAACAGTAGAGGAGAATAGTCAAGAGGGAGATGGTGTTGACGAAGATCACGATCCTCGCCATGAAGGGGTGATATGGATGAGAAACAAACAACACAACTTATATTACATGAAAAAAAAATTATACCACGCTTATATTTGAACGTACCTAAAATTAAAAATTAATTTTTGGTCAATTTTTTTTGCCTCAATCTCCAAATAAAAGGTGGGCGCCTACGATATTGATATATTATGTAGATTAAAGAATTCTGTTGTTCATGGAGGGAAACCGCCTAGGCTTTTATTTGGAGAGTGAGGTAACAATTTTTGGCCGAAAATTAATTTTCACTTTTTAGCAAATTTAAATAAAGGTTTTATTTTAATTTTTTTTTTGTGTAAAATAATTTTCTACTTTTTAATCTTAATATTATCCTGCGTACAAAATAATTTCAGTAGGAAAGTAGTGTTATCTTTTGGTGAGCTCTTTAACTAATTTCCTATACGAAAAGTTGATTAATTAATTGTGATGGATTTATTAATTAATTAGCGAATTTGATAACGGATTTAAATTATTATTAAATGATGTTGTCATGTTATTGACATATTATCAATGACAATACATAATGTATTGTCATTGATAATATGTCAGTGTGAATAATTTAAACTCGATTGGACACGTGGAAGCGGGTACAATATCGATTATAACATTCAGTCCAGCCGAACAGGTGATGCTAATATAAGCCAGGGGCGTGCAGTGGGAACATCGCAGCATGACTTTTACGTAACCAATTATTTGGAAAAAAAATCGGAATTTTCTATCACAATTGTTGTCACTACATATTCATATTTTGATAATCATAAAAATCTGTAGCATAAATATTTTACATCTATTTTTTTTTCAAAATTTACGTTTACAAAAAAGTCATACTTCAATGTTCCCACTGCACGCGCCTGATATAAGCGTGCTAAAAAAGGAATGATCTACATGTTTTGTATAAACAGCTGGGAACATAATCATTTTGTGATATTTTAAAAATGAATACTTTTGTTATATTTGCAAAGCAAACATTTTTCTATCACAAATGAACACTTATACATATCATCAATTCGTACGTAAGCATTTTTGTAGAAACAGTTGTAATGGTTTCAGTTCATTTTTGATAAGCAGAATAAATAACTTCACTATATAACAATTTTTGATACAAGAATAGAATATACAAATATTGGATTTATCTATAGATAATAACATGGTGTTTATTTATAAATAGGAATTATTTATTAATAGCAAGATTGAATTTTTTGTGAATCGCTAATTTGAAAAGTGTTGATATATTTATTAAAGTATAAAATTAACATATTTCGATTGAGTGTGGCACACAATATCCGACATGACGATTGTTTAGAGCTAAGCCTTCAAAATGTTAATTTTTGGGAAATCGAAGAAAACATTTTTTATAAATTAAATTAATAACTTTAAGAATTATAAAGTTTGGGTACTATTTGATATATTTTTTCATAAACAAATTGATATTTAAGATCATGAATATTTAAAAATGTTCTTAGGTTTTCACGGCCACTCAGAATCTTCAGGTTTGTGTTTTCTGGGGTATTATGCCGTATTATTACGATCTTTCTGGCCGACGTTTCGGATCCCATTGCAGGGTCCATTATCAGGGCTGATGATGGACCCTGCAATGTGCATACATCAGCCCTGCCCTACCAGCCGGCCCTGCAATGGGATTCGAAACGTCGGCCCGAACGGTCATAATAACACGGCACAATACCCCAGAAAACACAAACCTGAAGATCATGAATATTTAGTATGTAGTAGCTAAAATATGAAGACAAATGATGAAACAAGGAAAATGGCATTGATACATCGTTTTGAATTTCTTATCAACTTAAAATGACGGATGCATTGGATGACTTCTTCTTCATGTGCCCTGTCGGGTCCCCACGACATCGGCGATCATCTGGGAGAAAGTTTCCCTGTCCAGGGCAGTGCGGAATAGCTCTTCCACGCTTTTTATCCCGGTCCACTCTTGGATGTTTCGAAGTCAGGAATGCCGCCTCCTTCCGACCCCTCTGTGACCCTCAATCTTTCCCTTCATGTCGAGCTGAAGGATGGAGTACTTTTCATCTGGTAGACGCGAAACCTGATTGTAGTATAATCGTGGATTTTTGGAAGTTTTTTATTACTCCCTTTCGTAGCGTCGCCCGACCGAAGCCCAACGCGAAAAAAATGTTTCAATTAGTAAATGAGGAGGGGAGTATAATAAAAACTTGGTTTTTGTGGGTTACTTTTTTATTTTCGCGATTTCACTGCAGATGTACAATATTATAGGTTCACGTAATAAGCATCACACCTGGAGCAAATATTAACGGTTGCTTAACTTTCCAACCTTCCATCAAATAGATCCGTTTTTATTACTATATTTTGCTTGAATAATATTTCGTCGCTGTATATATAATTAATCCTATGTGACGTTTTAGTACATTCTGAGATAAACGAACGAAACTGTTTTAAAAAATAATTGCACAGACAAGATTTATAAAACATATTTTAAATAATGATTCCAGATGAACGGCAATGTTTTTTTAGTATATCTCCATTATTTATATGAAAAATTGATTCGTTCATCTCAGAATGTGCCAAACGGCACGTTAGCTTTATTATATACTAGCTGTACTCGGCCACGCGTTGCTGTGGCTCAGTCTTGTTAAATGGAAAAGAAAGAAAAGAGAAAGCACACCTTTCTAATATGTTTAATTTTACAATGCTTGTGGGTATTCAATTTTGCTACTTTTACATGCAAAAAAAACATGTTTTTACCTGTCACAGATGTGACATCCGTATAACAGAAGTATATTAAAACGTAATAGGTATATATACACATGCGCGTATTCGAATGCAGCATTGTGTCAAAGTCCGCGGAGAACTTTCTGAGATTTAAGATGTTGAACAAAATATGTAGATTTTTATATATCGATAGCTGTTTACACCCGGCGTTGTTTGGGTTAAGGATTTAGTTAAAAATAAATTTGTGGGGACACACAAAGTTTTAATTGTTTCGTAAAGTCTCTAATAAAAAATAATTTAATCTAAGCTGGGATGGATGGATGTCCAGAATCAGATCGGCAAACGTTGTAGATTTGTACAAAAAATATGTCAGGCGTGGGAGTGGGGTAAGAAGGTAGGGGAAAAAGTAGTCTTTATTAATCGCCGCCTCTAGAAGAATAAGTATGCAAAATCTGAGTTAGATTGGTCATACAGAATTTGTACAGAAAATATAACAAGGGAGTCGGGATGCCGGGTCTTAAAGAATAAGTTTCCAAATTTTGAGTCCAATCGGTCGAACGGTACAGATTTGTATTGAAAGTAGATCAGGGGGAGGGGAAGGGGTATAAAGGAAGGAGGGAAATGTCGCCTATGTTACTCGCCATAAAGCATAAGTATACAAAATTTGAGTCCAATCGGACAAACAGTGGAGATTTGTATAAAGAATACACAGACAGACATTGAGTTTTATAGGAATAGATATTGCGATACGATTAGCTGCACTTTCTCATCGGTTCAAACGGTTTATTTAAACAAAGACTAACCTTTGCGAATTCGAATGCAACGTTGTGTCAAAAAGAACTTCAGGAGATTTATGATTTTGGACGAAAATTTACATTTTTATTTATATAAATAAATAGTAGGTATATAAAAACAAATTAGGTACACAAAAACATCTTCGTAATTGAAAGCCACGTTGTGCCAAAATTTCAAAGCAAATGGTGAAAAACTTTCAGAGATTATCGATTTTGTACAAACGAACATTAACATTTTTATTTATATAGATATATAGCGACGATTTTTCGAGACTTGTTATATTGCCATCGATTTTTATCAGCATTATTAAAATATATTCCTGAAAAATCATTCATTTTCTTCAAAAAATATGTGATACAATTTCTACATAATTACACACACACACAAAAAACAATACTGTATATACTTGTATTTTTATAATATTATTTTATTACCCCCCGGAGGTCATCATGTATATATAAATAAATATATATAATGTTAATGTTAATATATATCAATAATGTTAATGCATAATATACAGTGGCGTGCAATAAGCGTAAACTAAGGTCATACTGTTACTGATAATATGATGATCAAGCAAAATTTTTATGGTGTCGTGAATAAACGTATTCACATTGCATATTAAATGTTCAAAAACTTACATTTAACGAATTTTCATTACAAATTGTGATAAAAAGTACACATAAACAGAAACAGATTAAATTTATACTATAAATTGTAATTAAATAAAAGTAATAATATACTTAAACAACGCCACTTTATAAGAAGAGCGGTTGGAATATATACAAAACATTTTGTCAGTAGGTAAGTATGGATTTAGTAACAGTGTCGTTTCTGTAAATGACGTACTCTCACGCAGCCCTCACCAAAAAATAGACCTTTTGAAGAAACGTATAATGTACGAAAAATTTACTTGCCAACTAAAAAAACTTGCAGACGTAAGATAGTACAAATACAATACAACTTTAATAGAAAAATATTCATTTCAGTGAGACTCATTTATAGATTTAAGAAACAAATTTTATGCGCGATTTATATTTATTTTGAATTCAAACATTATAAATCATAATATATTACTCTAATTATAATAAAGCCTTCACTTATAATAAAGCCTTAAAATAATAAATACAATAATTAATATAATAAAGCCGTGATGAAATTTACAGAATTACATTAAAATAGAAGTAATGATGCTTCTATTATCATATATATCATGTTGATTTTTTTATATATTGTTACTCGTGGCTCGGTCGAAATGAAATGAAAAACGTATTTCGTAATTAATCACTCGTAAAATAAACCTTTATTATCGCTTCAACATGTTATCTGACATTTTACATTTGCTGGAAACGCAATACTACATTTTAAACTCAAAGAACCGCTTCGATTTTGTTTTGCTACTGGGGTAAGAACTTTAAAAAATCTTCACTTTCGAATTATCTGTTAGTTCGTTATTTCAACGACTGAGCACACCGGCCTGCCGTTCTGCGCATGTTCTGTAATGTTCTCTGCGCGCATGCGCCTTCGCTTGTAACCGACAACTCGTTACAATATCATGTTGATTTTTTTATATATCATTTTGATTTTTTCATGCCATCGAATCAGTACGTACCCCCAGATGAAGTTCTACGACAATAAACATTTTTTAGACTACACAAGTTTCAATACGTATTTCAAAACGTGCTTGACACGTGCTTAGTGATCCAGCGCAGATCCAGATCAACCCATATTCCAGAAGACTAGCAAGTTGTTACAATAACATTATTAGACATATTTTAAAATGTTTCAGAACAAAATTGAAAATAACTGAAAGCTAGATGCATTAAGTATCTGACCTAAATCTTTTATTTTAAATTCACATTCTTATACCTCTTTCAAATGTTTATAAGAAATTTCACAGCTATAAAAAACAAAAAAATCATATACAAATAATGCTATATACACTTTTATATTATCATAACCTTTTATGAAAAGGCACGGTTCATAACTTGACTTTGAATAGCCTTATTTTAACAAACATTCTTCAATCCTAGTGTACCAGGCTCTGGCTTTAAACCATATAGTGCTCTTTTCAACTTAAGCAATTTGTTATCACTATTAACAAGATCTGAATTTTCTGGTATTTCTATATAAACACATTCATTAGAATGACATTAAGAATGCTGTAGGGACATCTAAGTGATTCATTTTTAGATCAAGTTGTATACTTAAGGCAAATAATAGTCTCAAAGTGGAGTATCGTAACACAGGTGAAAATGTCTCATTAAAGTCAACTCCTTTAATTTGGGTGAACTCTTTAGTAACAAGTCTTGCTCTGTAACGCACTTCACCATCACTATTGTACTTCTTTTTGAAAACTCATCTGTTTTTTACTACTGTACCGACACTTGGTCTGTCCACTAACTCCCATGTATCATTTTCACTGAAAGATTTTACTCGTCCTTCATTGTTTCTATCCATTCTTCTCTATCCAAACTCTCTAGAGCTTCTCGGACGCTGTTTCGATCATTTGAGACTCCTGGATTCGACGTTATACATAGGTTTGTAGAACCATAACGTTCTGGCTGCTTCCTCACACGGATTGCTGATTACTGGTTTCTCTGGTACTGGTTCTTCGTCCTTTTCTTCAGGTTTTAGAGATTGCTGCAATGTAGAATCCAAATCAGTCAAGGCGTTCATAATACTCTGACCCTGAAGAAATATTCAGATCTATAGAACTAGAAATAGATTCATCTTTTATTTATTTATTATAATTTCTGCCTGACTCATCTGCTCGGATAATATCCCCAACTGAAACTGTTGCGGTCTCATCCATTGTGCGGTTTCTTTCTATATTCTCGTGCATTATTACATCTCTACTGGAAGTAATACATCTCTTAGTAGGATCATACACACGGTAGCCTTTAATATTCTCAGCAAATCCAACTACAATATGCTTCTTCGACTTAGCATCCCACTTAAGCCACTTTTCTTTAGGTATATGTACCATTACCTGACTACCAAATATTCTGACATGACTTAAATCTGGTTTTGTATCCGTCCAGAGCTCATAAGGGTTTTTTTTTATTTAATCCTGATTCAACTGACCTGTTTCTTAGATAGACAGCAGTATTTGTTGCCTCTGCCCAAAACTTTTTGTTTAATCCTGCATCACACAAAAAACAACGAACTCGCTCAAGAATGATTCGATTAATGCGCTCAACATACCTTTCTGTTCCGGAGTGTAAGCATTGGTCTTTTGATGGACAATGCCTGCATTCTATAATAGTTCTCAAACTCATTGCTACAAAACTCTAAGCCATTATCCGTTCTAAACATTTTAATTTTTTTGCTTTGTTGGTTTTCTACCATTGGGTTAAGGCGGTACATTCACTGCGAATGCATATTTCGGCGTTTTTTTACGAAAATGTGGGTTTTCATTATTCATTTATATCAGAATTTATATGATAGATTGCAATTTTTTTAGGGCCATAACTTAGATAGAACGTTTGTTCTTATATAAAAGTAATAAACTGAACATTGTTTATAATAAATAAGAAAAATATAAGCATTAATCCACAGGCCGCGACAAAAAAAACGTTTTTAATGTTCCCGGGCGACGATTCGTTCGTTGAAAATTTGTAAGTAAGCATACTATGTTTTTTATACATATAACGTTTGCTTAATTATCTAGAATCCGTACGTAGGATATTAAGAAATATTCAATATTAATAATAATAATAATATTTTAAAAATGCTAGAAGTTTTTACGATTTTGATGCTTTTCAAATATTGTTTATTCATATAAAAAGATGATTTTAAACGATATATTGTATCTATATTCGCACTTTGAGTCTTCATTCACTATAAAAAAGCTACATTTTTTTTTTAAAATACGTTAATTATTATTTTAAAATAAAAATTCTAAAGTGTGAAATGTGTCAAGAAATAGCGCAGTTTTGAATCAGATGCCGCGTGCCGTGCGGGAGAGGCGGACGTTTCTCTGTGGTCCATACACTTTTTCATAAAAAAATCACTTTAAAACGTGTTTTTATGCTAAATTTGACATTAGTTCAAAATAATACCATGTTATATATTCGAAAGCAATCTATTCGTCGCAGATAATGAGTTTTTTTAAACTAGTTTGATATTATTTTGCTTTTCTACTGATAAAATCACGTTGAACTTGCGTCATGTGCGTGTTTTGGTGACGGCGGTATATTCGCGAAGATGTCATTGTAATTTATAAAGTCAAGTAAGATATTAATTTACGACATAATTTTTAAAATATAGATTAATGGTTGTTAATTTTCTTTTTAATTCAATACATATTGTTGGAGTAGTTTTTTGTTTATTTTAGATAAAAAAATATTTGAATTAAGTTTAATTCACAGGTGTTTTGACATTTCAGTCGGAAGTCAAAATAATATCTAAATCTGCTTATGCGACATAAGTTTTAAATTAAAAAACAGTGATATAAGAAAAATTGTTGTTTACTATTTTTTATAATACATAAATTATTGGAGAAATATAAATACGCTTTTGTAAATTCTAGACTTAAAACATTTAAAATTCTAATAATAGTGCGCGATCTTGACTTGCGTTCCCACATATTTTATATGTCGGTACTCCGTATGGTTGTCTCATTTCCTCGCAACCTTTCTGTCTTGCATGACATGTAAATAAATACGCTCGTGCAAGGTTTACCTGATATGACATTTGTTCATGTCTCGATCTCGTATTGAAGTAGCATGATCTATCGATGCATATCGCCGCTTTTGACAGCTTGAAAATTGTTTGTCCCGCCTTAAATTCCTTAGAGTGCTTGAATACTTCATTTTTTGCTTTAAGAAAATAAACAAAAGCCATACGCGTATAATTCTCAGTTTCTGTGAATGTATTTTATCTCTCTCCGTATAAAGTTTCTTGTAGAATTCTGTCGCTTCTCTAGCTATTGATGATCTTTTTGTCGTCAACTTCTCATTATTCTTCATATTTTTTATTTTCATGTTTGGTGTCCATTGTATGTATTATTTCAGTTGCTTTAAATCTTTTTTAATTCCATCTGTTTTCTCTATTTGTTCTTTCAGTCTTCCAGTTTTCTTGCGTTTTCGTATTGATGCCAGGATTTTTTTACTGATATTCGTGATGTTTTGACGGTTGTCGTTTCGTTTCTCTAACATTATGTTCCTTTCGTTTATTAAAACCATGTAATAAAAACTAATGATTTACACACGCTTAACCGTTATGTTACTGCCCGGAATTTTTCACACTGGTTCCAGGGTACCCAGGTGTTCTGCTTTGATGGACGTTCCCCCGTGCATTCTTTTGTTATGTGTATCACAAATTGATATGAAAACAATGGTTGAATTGCTTCTTAGAAAATCTATACTTCTCATAACAATGTGCATCATTCATTTATCTATTTTAATCTTTTTGCTTGACCTTGACTTAATAAGCACTTTCTCCATAATTTTAATCTTCTATTCTATTTGTGACTGAGTAAAGTGCAAACGTGTCTTTTTGTTTTGAATTGTTATAAGTTGTTTACAATAATGAAGTTTTCATTGTTCTGATCTTTTTTAATCGCTAATATTTTTATAAATTACTAGCTGTGCCCGCGCCGCTTCGCACGCATAGATATTTAGTACACTGTTTGAATCGTCATAGAACTTTCGCGAACCTTCTAGAACATTCTCCTTTCAGAACTTTCCAGAAATTTATTGAATGTACAGAAACCTTATAGACACACCGACACATTCCGCCACTCAGTTTAGAACCTTATAGAACTTTCGGGAATTTTCTAGAACCTTTTCCTTCCAGAACTTTCTAGAGCAGGTTTTTCCGTAACCTTCTAGACTCATCGACACAGTCGGCGCGCCTACTTTGAAACAATCTGAAGCATTTGCGGCTTTCCCATAACAAAAAAAAGTGCTAAAAAGCACATTTTTGTCACCCACTCCCACCCACGCACAGTCACCCTCACCAAACTCGCATATTTTCGATGTGACCCCAAGGGCTGTCCACCACCATAACCACCGGTGGGTGGTAGTGGCTAGTTGTGGAGAAAACTTGGCGGGTAGGGAAACACGGGTTTCTTTATACCCCACGTATTTTGACCCGCGTCAAAATCTGGTCCTCAGAAGGACCATTCGTCAACCGACGATTCACCTGAATCACAACAGGCATCTTCAGGGTGTCTTGTTAATAAATTTCCGTCACGAGGGGCGGTGCGAGCACGTCCATTCGTATCGGAAGCTTATTACCAAGTGAGGTCTGGTAAGTCAAAATCTTAGAACAACTAAAATATGAACTCTGTGTTTAGTATATTTACAGATAAATTCATGTCAATTCAGTTTACAGCACCAGACAGGAAAGGTTAACTATATGTTTAAAATATAGATAAAATTGTTCATTATTATATTTTATTTGAATAATTTAATTTAGTATAACGTGTTTTGTCTGTTTAATTACTGTAACGATTTCATAATAAAAATTCTGTCATAAACCAGCGCAATAATTTACTAAACGTGCTAAAAACCCGACCATTTAAATAAAGCTAGTATTTTAAAATGCGATCAGTTCGCTTGTGACTATACAAGCGTTACTTTGTTTACAGTTCAAAATCGAAGTTTTAAATTGTTAATTTCGGCAGAAAGTACAATTTTGTTTATCCGTGGTTGTTCGCGACAGTAGATATCTCAGACTCCATGACATGACACCCATGAGAGCGGCCATTACGTCTGCCATTTTGGTAGCCTGTCAGCTGGTGATAGTTCATGGTATTACATTTTTGCTGTATTGTATTTATATTGCATTGTATCATTTTTGCAAAATTGCATTTTTGCTCATTTGTAATAAATTTTTTAAAAGAATCGCAGTTTAAAATGCACATTACGTTGGTAACTATGTAATTGAAATTTGACAGGCTTAAATAAATAAATGAACAATCGACAATACAAAATATCATTTCAAAAGTGAACAACCGATATAAAGATGTGGAAATTGAAAAATTGAATAGTAAGTCTATGACTACGAAATATTATCCAACATAACAATAATCTCAAAGACATAGTCGATTACAATAGTATAAATTAATATTTACTAGCAGGAAAGCAATCGGCGATAGCTATGCCTGCGGGCGGCTACTGTGGCCGCTTCGCGGCTAATGATGGCCGCCCCGCGGCCAATTTTGTTTGCTGTGCAGCAAACATAATTGTTTACCTATGCCTACGTCAGCCGCTTCGCGGCCAATTGTATCTGGCAAATTTCCACTTTTAACTACGGCTAGTTTAGATATAATTAAGACAAAGTATTTATTCAGTATTTCTAACCGATTAATAAGTCAGAGCGGAGTTTTAAAGTTAATATTTTGAACATGCTTTGTCAATTGTCAAATTAACACTCTTTGCCATCTTATTAAAAAACGTGGTCCATTCCATTTTGAACAATTTTTTTTCGTATTTATCAGGATATTCTTGCACTAAATTTAAAGAAAGATCTATCTTAATGCCTGTATGTCCTCATATTATTAATGTTCTGGAAAATATAAATTATCACTTCCGAAACACGAAATTCTAACCTGAAAACATGAATATGACAGTTAAATATCATACATAATTATGTACTGCACGTGATTCCGAAATCAAAAATATTCATTTCATTCACTATGATTTAACATCTTTCTAACTAAAAGTAGCTTTTTAAAGCGATAAATAGTTTAAAGAGAAAACGTAAATAACTGTCATCGCTCCGAATGGCCGAACCGACAGCAGTGATAGCTGGGTTATGGCTGGGTTTACATAACCAAAAAAAGATATGGCAAACAATTTTGAAACACAAATATGTATATCAAAAATTAATAAACGTGTATAAATATTACGTACATTATTTTTATAAGTGACAATTTCATTTTACGTGTATAATATTTCTACACATTAAATATTATCTGCATGTATTTTAAAACAACCCATACTTCTCGCTACTTTATACGATTTCGCCATTTGTTTCTTTTTAACTGGCAACAGAAATCATCCGGAGACGGCGACATTGGTTATCGTAATTAATATATAGATTTTATTGCGTCGCTACTTAATCATAATTCGAAAAAGTGTAATATAAATAAAGTTAATTATTCTCAGGGGCCTTTTATTTTGAGCCCTACCTTGAGCTGACGAATAAACTCGACCGTTCGAAGCAAGAGCTAAAATAAAAGTGGTGTTAGTAGGTCAAAATCTTAGTAGGTAAAATATTATGGCGGCCCTTGTAGCCCAGTGGCATGACACTGGCTTCTTACACCAAGGGTTCCATGTTAGATTCCCGGTGAGGTCACAATTAATGTACTCAAGCAGTGATTTACTCAAGCCTGGGTAGTATCGTATTTATTATTTTAAACGCCCTAGTGGTTTTTTATAGTATTACATAAGTGCAAAAATTTTATACACACCTAAAATAAAACATGTTTTATATAAGCAAAGAAGTAATAAAAACATATTTAAAAGAGAAATGATCAATCGTATTTAACTTGTTCCTTATTGCATTATGTAGACATACCATCAAAATATCATCGTTTCTACGAGGTATAAAAATGTACATTTGTAAGTAATATACTACATATTCTATACATTGATAATAATCGTATACAGCTTATCAGCAGTTACCAACTGTATTTCATGTTTATGAGAACAACTGTGTCTTTAACAACCACGAAACTATATAAAATAAATTTCGTGTCACGCAAATATCATAATGTATTTTTATTAAACACGGTGAGAATAAATAATATGACGTGTGTGCTGGCCGATGCACGATAAGGCAATGGAATGAACGGCTGTAAACATATTTACTAAATTCCGGGATACAGACATTTGCAATATTCATTAAAGTGGAACAATCCAGCATCACAAAAAGTTTGTTTTTAATATTTGACGCGATAAAATTATGTTACTTGAATTTTGTATCTCACCAATATCATAACTAAATCAGGGGTCTTGTATTAACTATTGAGATTACACATTATTCGTATAATAAATAATAAAGAGAGAGAAAATATCCTTGTGTGTGTGAGACTGAAGGAACTTAATAAATTTTAATAGTGGTAACAGAATGTTAGTAAACTTAGTAAAAACCACTACCAGATTTACGGTTTACCGGTTTCGAGACGTACCCGTATCTTCGTCAGGACCAATACCACACTACTACATTCACAACACTATACACCCCAACCATAGTATTGTAAAACTATCACCACTATTGTTCACATGCGTGTTAATGTTGTCAGAGAAATTGAAATACTGAGTTCTCTCTCAGAGAACTCTCTCGAGAACTCTATCGAGAACTCTCTCGAGAACTCTCTCGTTAGATCCCTGAATTGTTCAGTAGTTCAATTTCTCTGACAAGATTAACACGCATGTGAACAATAGTGGTGATAGTTTTATAATACTATGGCTGGGGTGTATAGTGTTGTGATTGTAGTAGTGTAGTGTTGGTCCTGACGAAGAGACGGGTACGTCTCGAAACCGGTAGACCGTAAATCTGGTAGTGGTTTTTACTAAGTTTACTAACATTCTGTTATTATGTCTAACTACAAAGATAATGCTTTAAATATTAATAATATTTAATAGTGGTATTATATATAATCTGATATTATAAACCTTAACCGAAATTCGGGTTAATTTTTTCCTTCTTTATGTGTACTGTAGTAGCTCCCAACCACATTTTCTCCTTTCCATCACCTATATTATGATTGCGCTTAGAACGCATCAAGTAGTGCGCACCCTGCCATTATCAGGAAACAGTAATAAAATGGCAAAATCGCATGAAGTAGCGAGACGTACCTGTAGACATACTTGTAGATAATATTTAATGTGTAGAAATATTCTACACGTAATTTATTATTCAGGTTACTTATAAAAATAATGCATTTGATATTCATACACGTTTAATAATTTATATACCTACATGTATTTTTAAATAATCTGTGATTCTCGTCACTAATTTTTTGATGCTGGCCATTCCAGCTGTCTTTGCGCATGCGCGCTATATGTCAAACACTTGACGAAAATTAAAATTTTTGCTTTCTATCCCATTGTTTTAATGAAAATGCATTCATATTTTTCTGAAAAAACTTTAAGAAAAAAGTTTGAATCAAGTCAATTTATATTCCGAAATAATAGTACACGTACGAATGGCTAAGTGTCAAATGTAACTTCAAAAATGCGCCCAGTGAGAAAATTGACATTTACGTAAACACATATTTTGGAAAAATAATATCGCGCCAAGGGATAATAATTAACCCCAACAGATTTCTTTCTCTGATGATAAATGAAGAGTTGCGTTTATACTAATAAAACAATCATGATTTTCCAATTTTCGGAAGGAACAAGTTTTCAAAAATTTGAGGTCCAGATTCTAAGAGTGTTTGCATCGAGATGGTGTACATTTAAATCATGTAAATTAAAAGAAAATTCTCGGGTATCCATTTCAAATTAAACATATTTTAATTTGAGTACCAATTATTGATTTTTTAAAATATTTAATCTAATAATTTAATGAAATTTTCCAATTCACTCAACTCAATGGGCCACACTGTATATTAAAATCTGCGTTGTTTCTTCCAAAATATTTTAATTAATTTTTAAGTTAATTTTTAAAACCTCAACTCTTTACAAAGAACTTGGCAAATGTTGTATGTAACGAAAATGTTTTCGAAATTGATGCTTGTTAATTTATTGGAAAAAATGATGATTTTATTATTTATGTGAGTAGGAATTTGCAAATATTAATTTATTTATGAAAAAAATTGAATTAAGAAGTGTGTGGAACACATACAATATTTGTGTTTTTAAAATTTGTATAAAGACTATAAACGCTATAAAGAGGGGAGATTTTCGAAAAAAGAAGCAATATTTTAGAATGAATTGTCAAAAGAGATCCGGACAGCCGTGTAATTTTTAGATGCTCTTTTGTTTGGAATGTATGAAAATTGTTCTCTTTTGCTGTGCGTAATCAAATTTCTTTCGTGTTTTTATTTAATACTAGCTGTACCCGGCCACGCGTTGCTGTGGCTCAGTCTTGTTAGAAAAGAAAGAAAAGAGAAAGTACACGTTTCTAATATGTTTAATTTTAAAATGCTTGTGGGTATTCAATTTTGCTGCTTTTCAAAAAAAGCATCATTTTACCTGTCACAGATGTGACATCTGTATAATAGTAGGTATATAAAAACGTAGTAGGTAAATAACAATATGCGCGTATTCGAATGCAGCATTGTGTCAAAGTCAATCCGTGAAGAACTTTCTAAGATTTAAGATTTTGAACAAACGAATATTTACATTTTTATATATTGATAGCTGTTCATACCCGGCGTTGCTCGGATTAAGGATTAGTTAAACATAAGTTTGTAGAAGGACACAAAGGTTTCATTGATTCGCAGTCTCTAATAATAAAAAAGGATCCATTTAATCTAGGCTGGGATGGATGGGATTCCACCGTGACCTAAAGAATAAGAATGCAAAATTTGGATCAGATTGGCAAACGCTGTAGATTTGTACAAAAAACATATCAGGTGTGGGAGTGGGGTAAGAAGGGAGGGAGGAAAAGATGTCTTTATTACCCGCCGCGTCTTGAAAAATAAATATGCAAAATCTAGGTCAGGTCGGTCATACGTTGTAGATTTGTACAGAATATATAACAGGGGAGGGGGAAAAGTCGCCATCGTTACCTGCCAAATCCTAAAGAATAAGTTTGCAAAATTTGAGTCCGATCGGTTGAACGGTACAGATTTTCATTGAAAATAGATCGAAGATAGAAAGGGTAAAAAGAGAGGAGGGGAATGTCGCCTATGTTACCCACTGGGTCCTAAAGAATAAGTTTCGAAATTCGGAGTCCGATCGGTCGAACGGTATAGATTTGCATTGAAAATAGATCAGGGGAAGGGAGGGAAAGAAATAAAAAGGGAGAGGGAAATGTAGCCCATGTTACCCGCCGGGTCCTAATGCATAAGTATGCAACTTTTGAGTCCGAATTGTCGAATTCTACAGATTTTCCTTGTAAATATATCAGGGGGAGCGGAAGGGGTAAAAGTGGAGGAGGAAACGTTCTTATGTTACCCGCCGGGTCCTAAAGAATAAGCCTCCATATTTTGAATCCGATCGGTCTAATGATGTAGATTTATATTGTAAATATATCATTGGGAGGGGAAGGGGTAAAAGTGGAGGGGGAAAATGTCGCCTATATTTCCCGCTGGGTCCTAAAAAATAAATTTTCAAACTTTGAGTCAGATCAGTCAAACAGTACTGATTTGCATTGTAAATATATCAGGGGGAGGTGATGGGGTAAAAGTGGAGGATGGAAATTCTCCTATGTTACCCGCCGGGTCCCAAAAAATAAGTTTACAAATTTTGAGTCCGATCGATCGAACGGTACAGATTTGCATTGAAAATATATCAAGGGAAGGGAGGGGGGAAATATCCTAAAGCATAAGTATACAAAATTTGAATCGAATCGGACAAACGGTGTAGATTTGTATAAGGAACAGACAGACAGACATTGAGTTTTATAGGTATAGATATCGCGATACGATTGGCTGCACTTTCATATCGGTTCAAACGTTTTATTTAAGCAAAGACGAATGTTATAAAAAAATTTGAATATCTAAATATTTATCGCCTACGCCTTATTTTCAAATAATTTGTGCGATTCGAATGCAACGTTGTGTCAAAAAGAACTTTAGGAGATTTATGATTTTGGACGATCTAAAATTAACATTTTTATTTATATAAATTAATAATAGGTATAAGAAAACAAGATTCAATTTATTATTTTCACATAAAACTTTTCCTATAATTTTCCTTCCTCTAAAGTCACAACTACTTTTTACGCACACTTTTGATAAATTGCGCTACAGGTGTGATTTTTATGATATTTTGCTTGTAGTATAAAATTTCTTTGTTTTGCAATTTATGATGATTTTTGGGCAAGACAAATGTACCTCTTTAATTGATTCTTTCAGGAAAATGTCCCAAGAACGAGGTTTTCTCATTATGCGGCAATAACGGCTGCCAGAACACCTGCGCCAACCCAAACATTTCTCAGGTTTGCAGACCGATCTGCAAGCCTGGATGTGTCTGCGCTAATGGCTACCTGAAGAACTCCAAAGGAATCTGTGTGCTCCCTGAAAAATGTGGTAAGCGCACAATAATTGGTGATTTGAAGAGATACTCTCGTATTTTATACATTTTAAAAGCAAATAACAAATGAAGCGGCCTCTAATCGATTAAGTATAAATAAATACGTACAAGTATTTTGTTGTGTTGTGTTTTATATTTATTGCGGAATAAGTCAAGAATACAACCGAACTTGAATTTTGATGAATGAAAAATTGTTCCTGGTGGAATAAAGGGTCCTGATTACATAAATGAAGTCAAATTTTCCCGCTTGCTGGTTTATTTCGCAGTTATTTCGAATAACTATGAATAAGAACAAAACGGATTCAAATTCGCAATGATATTTTCTTAGGTAATGTGGGGCATACATCATATTACACGAGGCGCGGCGCAGCGCGCCGCGCGCCGGCGTAATACAGGATCGTATAGTTGACATGTTTGATAATGAATGGGCCCACTTATGATAAACGTGATTTGGAAATTTCTATGAATAAAACAGCAAAAACATATATGCATCTATGGCGTGAAGTGTCAAATTATATCATTTTTAAACTTGAAATAATTACTTTTAAACCAGCAAGCGGGAAAATTTGACTTCATTTATGTAATCAAGACGCTTTATTACACCAGGAACAATTTTTCTTTCATCAAAATTCAAGTTCGGTTGTAATTTTGACTATAGCATTTATTTCATATTCGGAATATTTTTTTGGCAATTTACTCAAAATAAAGGAAATGTATTTTCTCCAATATGGCTTTGAATTAAATGCAGGTCTTATTATTTTTATGCAGACATTTTTAATGTTTTTATGTAAAATACAATTTTATTATAACAAATACATAAATCAAATAGAAGGACGTACGTTAAACATTTATATATCTATCGAAAAAATATTTGGTTTCTACAGGGACCCGGCACTGTCCTTACCAGGAGAACTGTTTTGTCATAAATTTATGATCAAAATAAGAGTAATACATGAACTTATGCAGAAAGCAGCCAGCCACAAAAATTACGCTGACATAAAAGAAATCGTATGAAAACAGTTAATAATCTCTGATTCACACAACTTGAGATAGAATTACTTACAATCGTGTATAATTTATATAAATCCTTAAATATAGTTATTTGAATAATTTTTTTAGCGAAATTTAAAATAAATTAAATTTTAATAAATATTATTATTAAGTTCTACGGGTTAACTATTTTTAGGTGTTACAGCTGTTTCGGCTTGTAAGGCCATTACATTGATAATGGTCTTACAAGCCGAAATAGCTGTAACACCTAAAAATAGTTAACCCTAAAACTTAATAATAATATTTATTAATATTTAATTTATTTTAAATTTCGCTAAAAATAAATATGGTGTTCTACAAATTAAACATAAAAACTATAAATATTTTAATAATATTGTCTATTTTCATTGTGTTATGCATTAGGGTGCTTCAAAAAATTAAAGTTTTTAATTTTTTATCGGGGCGCATTTTTATATGCCTTCAATAGCCAAAAAAAATATATGCTTTGTTTTATTTTTCATTTAAATTAATTTTAGAGGTCGCTACCATTAATCAAAATTTAGAAAATATGCGTCGTTTAGGGCAGTGACTGCGCCGCTTCAGACCAAACATGTAATTGCATGAGGCATCAATAAGCCGTGGATAGGTTGACACCTTTCTCACGACCCCCGTAGTATTATAAACAATTGTAAGCGTTGTAATGCACACATGTTGAGTTAATTTAACAAAACTTTAGTTTCGAGAGGAGCCGCCCCTCTCATCATCGGGTGTAATTTATAGCTAACCTAAATACAGAAATTATGAAAATATTTGAGTAGGCTAAGCCACAAGAAACCTAAATATAAGAATAAAAGAACATCGCCGTTGTTTAAGGAACAACAGTTTAACAGAATTCGCCAACCATATAAATAATAATAAATAATAAGAATAATTAATACCAACCAATCTTTTGATAATCACAAACTAAAACTACTACAGTCGGTTTCTCATAAAGGTTTGATCAACAGTTTGGTTACCATCGAAATTCAAAAGAACTTGAATTCTGAGAAAAAACTCATAAACAACATCACATCTTACAAAAGTCTTCGCTGCTTAGCATCTTTCCCTTAAAGTCCACACAAAAAAATTACCCCCACTGCTCCGCGACCCGTTACCCTACCCAAATATTTTCATAATTTCTGTACTAAGATTAGTTATAAATTACACCTGATGATGAGAGGAACAGCTCCTCTCGAAACTATAGTTGTGTTAAATTAACTCAACGTGTGTGCATTACAAATTTTAATTTAGTTTAAATTAAAATAATTTGTACACTTTTGAAGCATCTACTGTGCATAGGCATAAATTATAAAGATGTATTTTTTATGGATGAACATTGATATAAAGACACGTTGTTAAGTAAAATTGATTTATAACATCATAAGGCGAAACTCGTCTCAAGTAACAAGAAAATTATAAAAACAAGTATTTTATTTTCACACATGAGATTGTGTGTATACACTTACCACAGAAATAGTAGAATTTATATTTGTAAACGAAGATAAGAAATTTTTCTATTTTTTTTGTATTCGGCTTCTTTATCTAATTTAATATTAGTGTTTAAAGTATCAGACAAAGCTGGGAATTACAAGAAGCCTGTATTTCAGATACGTGCGGGTCCAATGAGATCTTCAGCAAGTGTAAAAATCATCCCTGCCAGAACACCTGCGCTGAGCCAGACCTCATGACCAGGTGTAAATACGCACCAGGGTGCTATCCTGGATGCATCTGCAAACCGGGCTTCCTTAGGAATCCAAGCGGAAAATGTATCCACCATGCACTGTGCAGTTAAGTTATTTCTAAGAAAATAATATTAAGTAATAAATTATTTATATGTTTTTTAAAAAAAACTGTCAAGTTTCAATTTATTAACATAGTTCTATGATATTTAAACAAATTAAGAAGAAAGGTATAAAGAAAAATCTATCCAGCAATATATTATTTCGTTACCACCAAGACGCGATT
The DNA here is from genome assembly GCA_016648135.1 of Agrypnia vestita. Taxonomy (NCBI): domain Eukaryota; kingdom Metazoa; phylum Arthropoda; class Insecta; order Trichoptera; family Phryganeidae; genus Agrypnia; species Agrypnia vestita. Next base: position 76,259 of record JADDOH010005763.1, on the reverse strand, counting down.
CCGATTACGATTTCTCACCCACTATATTGGGTGACCGTGGAAAAATTGATATCACTTTTCTCGGGAAAGGAAACTTTCCGGGTTTTTATTTTGGTAGGAACGAAATATTTTTTTGTAGATATATATTTTTTGTGTATCTTTCTGATTGGTTAATTGAATTTGTCTTCAATAATTTATCCTAATGAGCTGAAGACATTACGACGCACTTTTAATCTATTAACTATATACTCATATAGACAATTCATCCAGTAATATTTTATTGAAATTTTCCAAACTAGTTTTATGAAATACTAGCATGAGGTATTGGAGTCTTCAAATCTTTTCTAATTTATCAAAATATCGGTAGACACTGATTTCCATTTCAATAAATATCTTATTATACAATAAAACGAAAAATCCTCTGCAAAATTCGCATAAGAATCGAGAATATATAAAATAACCGGTATTGTTTGGCAGATCGAATAATTTTAATACATTAAATTAAAAAATTGAAGATTTTTTTTTTGAGTTTTATAAGACAATATCAGAAATATTTCTAAATATTCACGAAGGCCAGAATTAGGTCGAAATATGCAAAGTTTTTGTGTTAGAATGTTAAAAAATATTCTAATGATATTTGAATTAATTTTGCTCATATCACTCAGTGAAACCTTATTTCACTTCACTCAGTGTAACCTTTTTTCACTACTCGATGGGATCTCCACCTTATCGGGTTGAGAATGCTCGAGTATTTTAAGGACTCTGAGACCTATGCTGGCGGTAGTGTAACTACCAGAAGGGCCTCCCAAGCCAGAGAGGTCACAGGTGAGGAGTCTGACTAAGAGAGATCCACTGCTAGAGGACAGCAGTACCTGCAGTATTGAATCAAGGTGGAGAAGAGCAACTTCGGTACGGCTCGGTATCAACATTTCGCGAGCGATGATAACGTATTTATCTAACCGGTTACAATACTGCGGTGAGGACAGCGGGAAATTACCTCATTATAACTTTCCAGGAAAACCCGGGTACGGGTGCTAAGAATCTTCCGGTAAGCTGCTATCAAGATAAAAATATAAAAAAAAGGTATTAGTTAAATAGGAGCATGGAATTTCAAGAGTATGCTCCATCCAGGAAAAATTCAGAACAACGTAAAAGAAATGCAAAAGTTGAATATAAATATACTTGGTGTAGGAGACGTGAGATGGAGAGATTCAGGAAAATGTACTGTGGATGACTATACTGTCTACTACTCTGGTGATACTAAATCCCGGAATCGAAATGGAGTTGGCATTATCATTAAAACAAAGTAACAGATGCCGTGAAGACGATCATCCTATATTGAGACAGGGTCATTATGATTCAAATACAAACATCAACAGTAAATTGTACTAATATTACTAAGTAGACGCACCCACATATGATTGTGAAGAAGAAGAACTAGAAAACTTCTATGAAAATTTAACGAAAGTTCATTTTTTTACAAAAACACCTGAAATAACTTTAATAATGGGCGATCTTAATGCAAAAATTGGTAAAGGTAAAGAAGAAGACGTTGTCGGGAAACATGGCCTCGGTGTGAGGAATGAAAAAGGAGATCGGTTCGTCCGATTCTGCTTAGAAAACGAATTAGTTGTTACAAATACATTCTTCAAATTACCATAAAGACGTTTATATACAAGGAAGTCGCCAGCAAACTTACTCAAAAGAATTGTACGAAATCAGTTTGACTATATATCCATCAACAAAATATACAAGAACTCGATTTAGTATACAAAAACATACCCTGGTGCTGATGTAAAATTGACTTCTTCTGGCTGAATTTAGGTTGCGTTTTAAGAAAATTATTAAAAAAAAACGGGCTTTGAAATAAGATAATAAAAAGCTAAAAAATAATGATCTGCATAAAGAAGCAACAAAAATATTAGAAACACAATTAGCCGATCTCCAGACTCAACTATACAATAGTGAAAAAAATATTGAATACATCTGCAATGAATAAAATAAAATCATCACAGAGATTGCGAAGGAAAAATTCAATGAAGAGATGCCGCAAAATAAATAGAAATGGATGGCAGACGAAATACTAAGCCTCATGGACGTAAGAAGAAAATACAAAAATCGAAACCAAACGGAATACTTATGAATCCAAACGGAAATACGAAATAAAATTAGGCAAGAAAAAGCTGATTGTGTTTTATATATTGTGTGCTATAATTTAAACCCACAATGATCAACACGATATATTCCAAGTGCACAAGAAAAATCAAAGAATTGACTGGAATCAGTCGTAAAATTAACATAGGGCAATCGGAGGATCGAGAGGGAAACTTCTAATTGATATAAACAAAAAACTAAAAAGATGAAAGTAATACATCTCAGAACTTTTCAATGATAATAGAGACGCAGAATATGACATGGGAAATATTACAACAGGTTCACCAATCACGAAAAATGAGGTAGAACATGCAATTCATCTCTCTATACCCAGGAAAGCAGCGAAAGAAATCCTTAAACTTACAGGAAATAAAGGCAGTCTAGTATTAGCGAGTCTCTTACTCAGTATATAATACAGGACATTCATTTGTTACCCTCCCGAAGAAAGCAAAAGCAAAAAAATACAGTGACCACCGCATAAGCAGTTTGATGAGCCACTTATTAAAGATATTTTTGCGAATTATATATGGATGCATATATCGCAAAGTGGAAGAAAAGAGAGGTGTTACATAATTTGGCTATCGAAATGGGTTGGGTACTCGGGAAGCGCTATTACAATATTACGCTATTACTATATTCAAGTACTAATCCAAAGATGTAGAGATGTGAACTGTGTAACAAATTATGATAATAAGTAATCTTAATTTTTTTTTTTTTAAATTCTTAATTGGAACCAGAAAGCAGCAGTAAGAGTAGAATAATGTCTAACAGACGAAGTAGAAATAAAGAGAGGCATGCGACAGGGATATATTCTTTCACCCATGGTGTTTAACTAATATTCAGAAGAAATATTCAATGAAGCTCTGCCAGAAAATAGTCAAAAACTTGTTATAAAAGGGTTGATTAGTGATGAAGATGATACGGTACTTCTAACAAGTAACAATGGGGATCTACAACTTCTGCTGGATCGAGTAGTGAAGACATGTGAGAATTTTGGGTTAGAACTTAATACAACTAAAACAAAATACATGCTCATAGGCAAAAATAACGCAGTTGATTTGAATGAAAATTTTTATATTGTTGGAAAAAAATAGAGAAGGTACAGAGTATTATATACTTGGGCTGCAATTTAAATGAAAGATGAGATACTTCGGTCTAAATCAAATGCTGCATTGAGCAAGCTCATGCAACCTTTATTCGCATGAAAAAGATGTTCTGCAGTCATGATCTCAACCTTGGATTACGAATGCGAATGATCACATGCTACGTGTTTTCGGTATTATTTTATGGAATGGAAGCATGGATGCTTAACGAAGAATTGATAGAGCGACTTGAGGCATTCGAGTGTGGATCTACAGAAGAATACTCAAAATAAGCTGGACGGAAAGAGTTACGAATGAAAATTTTATGGTTCGGATGAATAAAGAAAAATAAGTTATTAAAATAATACAAATTCGAAAACTTCAATATCTAGGACATATGATGAGACATCCAAAGAAGTATGAGATCTTGCATGTCTTAATGCAAAGAAAGATTGCCGGAAGACGGGGCCCTGGAAGAAGGAGAACATGATGGCTGAAAAACCTGAGACAGTGGTTTGACCAGTCTACTGTAGAGCTGTTCCGGACCGCAGTAAATAAAGTGATGATAGCCAACGTCCGTTGAACGGACAGGGCATTAAAAGAAGAAGAAAGCTTTTCGAGGGACAGAAACTATTTGTAATAGTTAAAAATATTATTATATTAAATAAATGTAAACTTTTTATTATGAATTTTTATCAGTACAGACCATTAAAATATATAAACATGAACGGATATTTCATAGGTTGGAATAAAATATTAAACGTAAAAAATAACAACGTCTATTGTGAAACATACCTTTGTTTACTAGGGGATTTAATTATGCAAGAATAAATAATTTAAGTGCATTATAAAAGTGTCTTAAATATATGCGCGGAAGGACGTACTTTTGCTGTGCCCCAGTCTCCTCGCCTAAAGAAGTGGCTTATTTCAATTCACTATAATTTAATACCTACCCTGTGGTACATGAAGGTTGTTTTTAATATGATGTATTTATTTAGAAATATTACATTAACAAAAGGCCTTTGTTGTGTTAGAGTGCGGAATAAACGAACAATACTCGAATACGGGTAAAACTATCTGCGCCAATACTTGCGAGGATCCGCGGAAGTCCACCAAGTGCAAAGCAAAGGCTGAGCCCGGCTGCGGCTGCAAGGAAGGATATCTGAGAAACAAGGAAGGATGCTGCGTACTTCCCCAGGACTGCGGTAAGTCTAATGTTCTTAAATATCTGACGGTGCCAAGAGTCCGACATATCCACGCACACAACAATGTGATAAGTATGTTTTTTTTATTTAAAATAATTAATACTGTTTATTGTAAAAGTGGGATTATACACAATTGTGATAAAATAAAATACATTTATGGATAAAGCAAATGTACTTATAATGAAAGAAATATAAACCAAAAATACTGATAAATATATTTTTACAAAAAATGTACACATATCACATACGTAAAAATAAAAAAAATCACACAAAAAAGACAAGGTTCAAAAAATTAAACTGAAAAATTATATAACGTACTAGCAGGTAAGCAATCTTTTTATTTTATTCGGATATCGCCGATTGCTATCGCTAGGCCCTGCGAGCGGATATTTTGGCTGCTACGCGGCCAATGGTAGCCACTGTGCGGCCAATTGTGTCTGCTAGGCCTTGGGGGCGGCTATTTCAGCCGCTAAGCGGTTTTAAAAAAAATAAAGTACCTTAATCTTTGTTCAAAAATTAAAAAAAAATATAAATGAATATATAAAAATATATTATTGAAGCAAGTTTAATGCCAAAAATAAAAACAAAAGAAAAATATGAAACGAAACATAGATACTTAGGTCAAACGTCAAAAAGCGGTATTGCCAGCACAAAAAATATATTTCCGCGTCACAGTGGCTGTTTTCTATGACAATACAAACATGGATTTTGATAAAATTCTTCGAAAATATTTAAAAAACATCGCTTAATTTCCGATAGTTTAATATAATTTGAATGTTTTTTAATATCAGTTTGTTCGTATTCCGATATTATTAAATCTTTTTAATGTACTCTAAAATGTTTTTTAACCGGCAACAGAAAATATCCATCGACGGCGACAGCGTTTTTAGCGTATTTATAATATAGATTATAAACAAAATTTAAAAATATGAATCAATCGTTAAATTCCTTATATCGATCCGTGCGTTCGCGCGTGCAGTCCCTAACAATTGAAGGTTATGAGACGGTGCACTCTTTTTTTGTATCATATTTTCGATAGACACAGCTTTTCGTAATAAGGCAAGAATCACGTTTAATTAAATGACTCTGATTATATTTTTTGTAAATATAATGCAACCACGTCCGGTTAACATCTTCTAGCGACCTGTGACGCTTCTAACCCTGCCAATTATGCCCGCCTCGTATGAGCGTCCGCTGCTGTGTGCGAGGGTATATCAGCACACTTCTCATCTTACAATTCATCAACAAGCTGATCAAATACTACGAAACGTTGGTTTTATCGTTCATTAGGACGCTATCGATGTCCACTTTGGTAAACGAAAAAATTTATTTCGATTGTGCAATGATAACCTGTCGAATTACTGATGTTTCCAGTATTTGTGAACTCATTGGCCTTATTAGCCGCGAAGTGTTCAAAAGTTAGGGTGAGACTGACACGAGGGTTGTTAATTTCTGGTTGTTTATTATTTATTATTTTCAAATTAAATTAAGTATGATGAATCAATTAACGTATATTATGGATGTCTCACAGAGACGAAACTGTATTTATTTTTACTATGGGAAAGTAGGTATAGAAGTCATTTATGGTGTATATCGGACATACGACCGATCTTTGGTAGGCTTAAGTGATCACTTTACACATATGTAACGTTCGCCATTTCCACCATGATAGAATATACCATGTCTTACAATTTTTGGAAGTTGTATATATTTGGATTGCATGTCGTACATCATAATATATGTGTTGTAACAACCTTTTATACCGGCCTGTGACAACCATTTTCATTTTCCCTAAATCCCCACAGATGTCGCTAATTATTTTTGATATCGTTAATTATTTTTTGATATCGTTCGATGAGGCTTCCACAATTGATTTTTTACGGAATTTAGAAAGCAATATACTTTTTTCCGTGCAATGAAATTCTTTCCGAATTACTAATATTACACTAGGATACGCCAGAAATATTTTATTATTTCAAATTTTTATTAAATTCCTTTTTTTTACCAGTATTTTAAATATTCTGAATAGGTATGATGATTAAGGGCCGGTCTTATAAACGTCCGTTAGTTAAATATCAGACCAAATAAACCGAAATTTGATACACACGTCATTATTTTCGTCTTATAACAATCCGTTAGTCATATTTTAGTAAAATTTTACCAACGGCCGATACCGACAGTCGAACCACCAGTTTACTGTCCGTTAGTTGAAATTGACAGAAGTATGACATATTGACGTATTATTTTTTAAGGTTAGAGGTTCGTTGTCAATTTGCATAGTGTTGTGGGAAGTATCCCAAAAATCCGGTGCGAGCGAGAAATTTTAGGCTATGTTTATAGAAGTTACGTTTCGTTTCCATAGAAAAGAGACACAAATCGCCTCTGACAGCTCTAAAATCATAGACAAGAGCAGTACGATATCGCGATACTTACGGACGGTAAAAAAAGTTTTATAAGACGAGCGTCGGTAACATTTATAAACGAACGGCCATCCTTTAGTAAATTGTCGATTTACTAACGGAAATTTGGTCTTTCGTTTATAAGACCAGCCCTAAATGTTTTTGTATCCGTAATTTTGATGTCCTTCCTTATCACAGGAGGTTGCGGCGGTGACCCCAACGCCCAATTCAGTTCCTGCGGCGACCCGTGTCCGGCTACGTGCAGCAACCCCCACGGACCCCGGTGCGAGTTGTGCCTCCTTGAGGGTGGCTGCACGTGCAAGGCAGGTTATGTCAAAAACCTTCAAGGAAAATGTGTACTACCTTCGGCTTGTCGTAAGTATCCACTTGACGGTATTGTCAATAAACAAACTAAATTCATTCCCATATTATCTACCTGAAATATATTTTTTCGAATATTTTATACGCATGTATTTCCTTATCCAACGTCATCAGGAGGACGACCTTTACCCGCGGAGGTGGAGGTCGGACTGATTAAAGGTGCTGCTTTCTAGGGCTTAAATTGTATGCACTTTGTTGTGGAGTGTTCTCTTCTTCTACAATAGAGGTCGCCAGTGTGCAATATGTACTAGTTACGTCGGCGGATTTTACTGCGACTTCTCTCAAGGGTTGAATCAGTCGCGGGCGGGGGGGCAGAGGCGGGTAAAGGTCGTCCTCCTGATGACGTTGAATAAGTATCCAACGAAACGTCGAGATTCGCTTCTCGGTAATACATACGGTGACTATAAAATATCCGAAATTACAGTTAAATATGTCTAACGACCGTAATAACAACCTTAACTCTGAAATATATTTATAAATTAATTGGTAATTTGTGTATTTTGTGACACAAAATGCCTGATATCTGATATCGTAACCAATCGACAATTTTAGCATTTCTGGTTTATGAAAAGGTCAATATTCTTCAAAAAATAAATATGTAAAACACTGTTGTCTTTAAATAAGATTTAGGCCTTATAGACTAGGTCTAAAAAAATGCTCCACCTTGGCAACATCCCATTGTGATAAGAAATTTGCTAGTAATTGTATTTTAACCGGTGAAATTTTTATTTGTATTTGATTTTTATTTTAAAGGGGATAACTTTTTGTGCTTGCTGTGAAATTGGCATTGTATTAATATCTCTATTGTGGTTATATTATGATTTGTCGTTCAGAAAGCTGACAGACGCTCCTTAATAGAACTGGGCGAGTTTCTCTGCTGGCTTTTTGTGTCCGTTGAAATCTCGAGCCGGTTACAACCGACTTCAGTGAAGAATTGTTTTTTCGATTCATCCGTAAAATGCAGCATTTTTTACAAGTTGTAAAGTTAAGATTTTCACTCGAGATCCTAATTTATCAGTTTTCATAACCTTGATGACTATGCATGTTACGACAGACCACGAGCAAGATGACGCGCATGCACTTTTCGACCTTGCAGTGACCAAACACAAATAAAGTCTGGCCGATACGCGTCCTCCATGTTAAGGGGTTAAATGGGTTTCGAAGGTTAAAAAATGCATATTTTCTCTATTTTTTCACCGTACTGCAGAAGAATAGTACATAATTATTTATATGTCAGGCGGTTAAAAATATGTATTTGGAATAATATATCAATGTGATTTAATTTATAATAGGTACTCATATTGTAATATATTAGTACGAATAATGTGTTTTGCATTGAATATAATAACGAGACGGAATATAATATCATTTTTAAAATTATATTTGAAAGGCAGACTTGTTACAATGTTTTTAAAAATTTTAAGTATTTTTTCCGTTTATCAAATGTTCATAAAAATTCGTCGCAATTAAACAGAACAAAATAATTGATGAAAGAAAGACATAAATCGCGGAAAGAAACCGAATCTTCTTTACGCGATTTTATAATTTTAAATAATATGTATTAGCTTCAACTGTTTGTCTGTTTGTCTGGACGGAATCTTGTAATCGATATTTCACTCGCTTTCCATTGTCCAACCGAGCTGAAATTTTGCAAACTAACGAATTTTCAATATCAATACATGAATCAATTATCAGATTTACTAATTAATTAAACCATCATAATTAATTAATCATGTTTCATATGGGAAATTAGTTAATGAGCTCACCAAAAATAGCGCTTGTTTCCTACAGAAGTGAAATTTAACACTGGGTAATATTTGGATGAAAATTTATATAGAAATTTATATGGAAAATTTGTAAATAAGCTCTTGTTAATAAGATGGCGCTAGTTTCCTACCGTATTGATTTTGTACGCTGGGTAATATTAAAATTAAAAAATAGAAAACAAAACTTTTGAAAACCACGCTTATATTTAAATACTTTATAAATGTAGTTTATAAATAAATTTAAAATGTAATATCTGTCCTTTTTTTATATTGGAAAAACGAGTCGTAATTTTGATATTAGGATTAAAGAACATATAAGATGCTTAAATAATTCAAATTTTTCCGAATTTGCCAAACATATTATTGAGAGTAACCATAGTTTTGATAAAAATGCAGGAGTTTAAATTCTTCACATTGATAGTAAAAGTAGACGTCTTAATAATTTAGAAGCCCTCGAAATTAAGAAAGCTATAAATAATAATGAATCTATTATAAACAACCAAAAAAAATTAACTTACAGTCCTATCTTGAATATGTTCCCTTTCACCCTATCACCTGTTTGATTCGCACCTCCCACTATTTACCCCCGTTTGGACACTTAACACTGAAGTATGATTGTTTATAATTTTGTGAAGTTCAATTAGTATTAAGTATACCCTGACGAAGGAACGTTGTTTCAGAAACCGGTTGGTTTTACCAAAAAAAAGCGTGGGCGTTTTTTCCTTATCATCAACAGATTTCTGTATCTATATTAATATCGTACGCGCCCTTTAATTAAAAAAATGACCGAAAATATATTTTTTAGTTATTATAATTACTAAACTAACTAACTAACTAACCATCATGCCGTTTTCTCGCAGGGGTAGGCAGAGAGGATTGAACGCCACACTCTTCTATCCTGGCACACCACTTTTGCTTCGGCCACATTCATACATCTTCTCATACAAGTTCTACGGTTGTTGCGGCTTTTAACAGGGTCATCCTCAAACACTTGTTGTATCTGATCATGCCAGGTCTTTCGCGGACGCCCTCTATTTATGTTGCCTTCGACACTCGCCTCATATATTTTCTTAACCATCCTTTCCTCGTTTATACGTTACACATGACCAAACCATCTCAGCACTCCTTTCTTTATTCTATCTACCACACTACAGCCAGCATTGCATTCACTTCTAATTTGTTCATTCTTTACTCTATCGACCAAAGATTTTCCACACAAGCGTCTTAGTGACCGCATTTCTACCGCATTCAGTCTACTTTCATTCCTCTTTTGCCAATTCCAGGCTACGCTTCCATTCATTAGGGTTGGCACTAGAACGCCATTTTGAAAAATAATTTTCACGTAGTAAGGTTTATGTTTCAACTATTCATTTTATTTATTCACTGTATTTTTCTAAGCCAAGTGTGGACCAAATGAAGTGTTCGCTTGCGGCTCTGCGTGCGACACCACCTGCGCCACGCTGGGAGACGTCTGCCCCATCGTCAACATCAGATGCAACGACAAATGTTACTGCGTCGATGGATACGCGAGAGACAAGAATGACGTCTGTATTCCCATCGCACAATGCCCACGTAAGTACAACCTTCAGTCATCAGTATTAACTCCAGTTACTTCTTACTTCCAAGTTTTATTAATTCCTTTCCCGGATAGAAAGGAAATCCAGGTTCGAGTCTCGGTAGCAGTCAAATATTTTTTGTTGATTAGATTTTTCTGTATGTCCTTATAATTGATTAATATAATTTGGCCTTTAAAATTCGTAGAGCTTTGTTCTTTAATACTTTAGTCATTATTTATTACGTGTACAGTTCAGTGTTTACTTCATGAAAAGGGTCCATGTTTTCATTATGTTTGTGTCCTATATATGTGGCATAGGACAAACGGGAAGGTCTTTTTTAACTAGATTCGCGGAACACATGCGCTGCTATAAAAATAAAAATTTAGAGTCAAAATTTGCGGCCCATTTATTAAATGAAAACCACATCCCGCAAGGTGATAACGAACCAAAACCTTTACATATAGAAACAAAAGGTTTTAGGATGAATTTACTTGAGCAACTAGAAATAAATAAATATAAAAAGGATCCAAATATTAAACTTTTAAATAATCAACAAAAAATGATCTTCTCTCCACTTCTAAATATTTTTAAAAAACCAATAATCAAGGACATAAATTAAAATAATATTTATAAATAACACTTACAGAAAACGGGGAATTTTGATAATTAAGCATAACGTTAACCGAGGCACCTTTAATGATAAGTGCCCGGGAAAAAACGTACATTACTGCAGGGCTTCACCACAAATATCTAATTACTCTAAATGGGAAGGGGTAACTTAAAATTGTATAAATAAGTCGTTTGTACGTGGTATATCCACTGTTTGATAATGGCCTTACAAGCCGAAACAGCTGTAACACATAAAAATACTTAACCCGTAGAACTTAATAATAATATTTATTAAAATTTAATTTATTTTAAATTTCGCTAAAAATAAATATGGAGTTCTACAAATTAAACACAAAAACCATAAATAAATAAAGTATATTTCTTTTGTATTATAAAAAAATAATTCGTAAATGAGTCAAGCAGTCATTATCCTAATAATAAATTGTTTGTTATATAAAGATTTGTTAAACATTTTATGAAATGTCTTCCTCAAAGTTATCCGAAACATTGACACAGTACGCAACAATTTGCGTAAACGTTTCCGAGAAGAATTATTTAAATTCGTCCAATATCCAGGACTTCCTTTTAAAAACTCACTACACCCCAAAAAGAAAGTGGTGTTAAGCCGGGGGAACATGGTGGTCAATCGAGGCTGCCACATAGCCCGAACCCAAGACTGGAAAGTGAGTGTTAAGAGTGTATGTTGTATGTATTATCATCCTTAGTTGTGGTGAAGCAACCCGGTCCTATAACACCTTTGCTGGAAATATTAAACGATGTTAAAAATGTAATTAAATTGGGCCAACTCCATATATTAGAAAATGCAATTCCGTGATATATCAAGTGCTGCAATTATTAAGACTTGTTTTACAATCTCTTATCTATAGTATACATGATAAATAATTTATTCCCAGTTCATTTCCTTATTACATTTATTCCACACATTAAATTAAAATAATAATAATAATTGGATAACTTATATAGCGCCGTTTTCGCGAATACTCACCTCAAGGGCGCTTTACACAGAAAAAATATTATCTTACAAAACAACTTTCTGCTAGAAAATAAAAAACTTATTTACTATTACTTATTCACTAGGTGGCATGCAAGAAATGGAATTAAAATTGAGTACTGCAATAGTTGGGAGTGCCTGAAAGAATTAGGTGTTTTCGCGGAGTGCACAATAGGAGTGGAAAACATTAGCTAGCGTTGTTGTGGTCAGATTCTATAGGATTTTATAGGATTGTCTAAATAAATGCGTCTTAAGTTGTTTTTTTGAACTGTGGTAAGCTGTCTGTTTGTCTCAATTTATTAGGTAGTTTGTTCCATAACTTTGGTCCAGCCACCGCGAAAGCACGATCACCGAAATTAGTTTTGTGGACGCGATTTACTTCAGCTAACCTATTTGTATTAGATGTTGATGCTGAGCGAAGTAAGATACTTGTCTATTATTTGCAGAAGTCGGTTATGTATTGAGGGGCCATGTTGTGAATAGCCTTAAATATTGTAAGGCGAAGCTTATATTCAGTCCTCTCTGGACATCTAAGCCAGTGAAGGTTTTGAAGGTGGTATGAGATGTGCGCAAACTTTGAAACGCCGGTAATGAGTCTTGCGGCGGCATTAAATACAGATTGGTTTAATTTGTTTATTTCCTGTTTCGAGAGATGAGCGTAGATACCGTTAATAAATTAAGTGAACATGAATTAAAAATGAATTAATCTAATTTCCAGCCAAATTCCAGTGTTCCGGAAACCAGACGTACAATCCCTGCCCGAGGATCTGCCCGCCCGAGCCCACTTGTGAAGATTACATCGAAGGACGATCCGCTGCTTGTGCGACTGAACCAGATCCGATAGTGTGTGTACCCAAGTGTGAATGCCAAAATGGGTTTGTAAGGAACACGGCAAATGGGAACTGCGTCTTGCCCGAAGCCTGTAAGCATTCTGACTTAATTACAATACACAAACTATTAGATCCTTACCTATAAAAGTGTCGTTTTCTAAACTGGCTAGTTTAAAGTTCGACTTCTTGCATTCGACTTGGAATTCCAAATTCAAATTTATGTCATATTAAAGTTATCATATTTTTTAGTTCCTTTCTTTTAACTCGTAGCTCGTCTACCGAAAAAACTTTGGATCGATTTTTAACCCTTTTCCCGTGATACAATCGAACTGAAACTATGCAGGCAGATTCGTGGCGACGATAAAAATGATCTAACAAATTTTTGTTTAAATTTTTAAAATTATTACGGTATAATTTTGGATTTTTCGAAATTTTAACCTTTTTTTTTAAATTGGAAGCCATATAAATAAGAAAGGAGCCCGACGCGTTAAGAAGGCGCGAAGCCTGTTTCAACTAGTCTGACTCGAGCCATGGGTCCGATTAGATGGTTTAGCCGACGCCGTGTCCCCCTATACCTATTATTACGTATTCAACATTCTATAAGATTTGAGGATAATAATATACATGAAACAGATTTAAACTGCACCGTGAGACGTGATTCAGTTATTAGACGATGGAGTCAGATGCCGCCTGGTAAGATTTGCTTTGCAATGTCGACGTCCTCTGTAGGTTGGCTGCGTTCAGAGCCTCCAATCCAAATATTCGAATCTCGAATATATTCGCCTGTTACTAAGTATTCGTTATTCGAATACTTTAAAAAGTATTCGTGAAGTATTCGCTCTTATTTATAATATAAGATTTTTAATATTTTTCTAAACGAAACAAAGGTTTACGGACCCTGGAAGTCAATATGCAAGCATTCATTCATTCACTCAGGTATACGAATTTGGACATTAAAGATATAAACGCCTTCTTCTGCTTATATTTATGGCTTTATGACAACAAGTTTTATTACATTGTTTTGTCAACTTATATTTAGTTTTCATAAATACTTAAGCCGACAAACAAGAATTTATATACAAAATATTGAAAAAAAAAAACTTGCCCGTGGGGTGTGGGATAAACGTATTTATTTATTTAATGTTTATGGAAGACCAACAGCACAAAAAAAAGCATAGAAAACATTGATTCAATATAGATGGCCAATTACAGGTCTCCACACTCAATTCAACATTATTTTTCAATATATTTGCTAAGATTCAATTGAAATAGCAGTTTGCTAAGATTCAGTTAAATGATAAATATGTGAAGCTCGTGTGTATCCAAGTATTTAATATCTTAGAAGTTAATATTTTTCTTTAGGTTGCCACGATCCAAACGCAGAAGTAGTAGAGTGTCCCAACCCCTGCCCTGGAGGCACGTGTGAGTCTCCAGAATTTGCTGACTGTAAAGCCCCTTGCAGAATTAGAGGTTGCCAGTGCAAACAGGGTTACGTAAAGGATTCAAACGGAGATTGTATACTTCTATCCGCATGCCGTAAGTATAACTGACTACAACACAATAATTTTTATAATATCATCATCATCATCATTCTTGGCACTACAACCCTTGGTGGGTCTTGGCCTCCTCAATAATCTTCCTCCACTCATCTCGGTCTAGTGCCAGCTCTCTCCAGTTTCGAAGCTCTAAGGCAGAGATATCTTTGAGGACGTTGTCACTCCATCTTAATTTTTATAACATATTGCTATCTTAGATCATTAGATCTCTTGAGATTGATCTCTTTTGCTTAATTGATTATCAATAGTTGGCTACGTTTCTAAACATTTTCTTATTTTATATATTCTTTGAGTATGAGTAATTGATTTGTATATTTTGTAAAAGCAAGTGTGTAATGCTTAGAGTGTAAAGTTGTATGTATAATTAAAAAAATAAATTAAATTTTGTGAAAATAACCAAAACAAGAACTTCAAGCGTTGATTTTGTAAATCTGACTTGTGTAAAACAGCTTATTATTGCTACAAGCGATTAAGGCTTGAATTGCAAAAAGGATTTCTAACACTGATGCGTGCAGAACATAGGATTCGATTGAAAAACTGTCTCCGGTATAAATCGATATAACATCTTCATGATTTATCGACAAATGGACATCATCGAAAAAATGGTATTATTTAAATAATATTTTCTAGTAACTCAGTAGGTTCCTCCCGAGTTATAAATATGAAACATTTTCACAAGGACCAAGGACTATTGTCAATGTAATTTCGTTATAAATAAATTCGTTTGTTAAAAGTTATTGGAAATATTATTTATATTTTAGGTTTTTATTAAATTGTTAGTGGTTACTCTGCATCCACGTCGAAGGTACGAGTATGAATGGAATTTTCTGTACGCACGACTTTTTAATTTATGCAATTTATATTTTTTCAACGCTTGAATTATATTATACGTAATGAAAGAAAAATATTTCCAGAAATTTTTTTCCTGTAAAAATATTGTGCTTTGCAGATACTAAATAACGACGTTTTAAAAATTCTACATTAAAGAGGCGAACCCTTTTATTTTCGGTCCAATCAGTATCATGAGATTTATGAAAGATTTGAATAATAGTGTTTTGAAATTTTTTTAGCAACTACTATTATAAAAACAACAACAAAAACAACAACTCAGACACCGATGACGACAACGGATAATATAAACGTGTTAATAACTACTGGACTTCCGATCCCCTATAGACCTACAGAAATGGCGACAACGGATAATATTCCAGGTACTGCTATTTTCATCCGATTAAAGACTATCGCCTACCCGCTTATAAATTAGACTCACCATCACGCGGTGTGCATGACAGCGACTGAGCGAAATGGCTCGCCAGCCCGCTCTTCCTCGCTGCACCAGATTCGTCACGAAGAAGATGGATGGGCGTGAAACTGACGAAACTCTCACTGCGTGGAGGGGGGCATCTTTAAGCCGCTGTACAGTGCGGACTCTACATAATATACAACAACTATTGCTTGCCCAACGTAACTTGGCGTGCGGCGAATTTGAAACTAAAACCCGCCCCGCCCGCACCCGGCGGTAACCCCTCGCCCTGTCATTTAGTTCAATTTTGTATTTGGTCGGGAGCTGTGACATCTTGATTACCAATATACACTGAATTATTATGTCCAAAACATCGTAAACAGTCAGGGATGGTGCAAGAACAATTGCCAATGAAGTATTAAAGTGTTAAAGCTGAAAAAGCGAATATGGACCGATATTACCGTCTGACAGTTTGACAGATAGAACGGCCGCCATTGCTGCATAGTTTCTTTAGCGCTGCCCGACCAAATTTCTGTATTTAATGCGACACTGGTCACCGGACATTCTGTACATTATGTATTGTGTAATAAATTTACACCCTGACAACTTGTGTTACGCGACAGGGACGCCCTCCATCGCGCGCCAAGTTATAGTGGTACGTCTATAGATACACTGTCTTATGTTCTAGGATATTTAGTTTAAGATTTGGTGCAAAGGTCAAATTTGTTCTGCGGTAAATGCTTAAGATAAATAGATGTTTAATTTGATTACGATTAATACTGAATTGGTCAAAATTTCTGGAAACTTAACCGTTTTATCTTATTTATACATTTCATATAATTTTTTAGAAAAAAATGGTTGCTTAAGTTACGCTTAAGAGTTAGGTATGTCTTTCCGCTGACTTTTTTTTTAGATCATTTAATTTTGCACAATTCTTACCTACACGATTTTTTTCTCTAATGGTTTACGCAGCGCTTTCCATGAGAGCGCTTTTGCGGCAAATATTTTCCCGACTTGATTCAATAATACAGTTAATGCTCAACTGCTACATGTGCCAAGGCTATTTTTGTACAGAAAAATCTTTCTGGAGAAATGCAAATCATGACAGTAAACCGCATAGTGGTTTACTGTCATGGTTTGCATGGTTGCATGTTTGTCATGTCAGTGGTTCTCAAGATTAGCAGCGCCGTCACAGAGGGACAGACGCTCGCCGGGGATTGACTTTGTTGCGGATTTTTTAACGTTTTTCGTAACAAAAGTTTATGAATCAAATAGAATTTTAAAACACTCGTAGTATTTGGAGACGGAAGGTAAGAGTTGATCAAAACTGTCGCAAATAGTAAGCGTCGACCATTAAATAAGGTACGTATGGTTGTCTGCGTATTCAATTAGCTGTATTCTGAAAATAGCAATATTGGGATCTTAGGATTGATATCCCAACACCTAATAGACGAGAATAAAAATAAAAAATATAAGAGACGTAGGTGAACGTTGGTATTCGTTTCTTTATTTTCCACTTGAGAGAGAGAGAGAGAGAAGGATAAAGAAGTACCTACATGACGTCCACGACGGTTATCCCTCAAACGTCAAAATAAATACGAGTCCAACAAGACAATGAAAATTTTGCCACAATTTTACATCAGAACGCTGTGGCAGAAGAAGTTAATAAGTGCGTATGAAATAATATATTTTATATGCTTTAAATACAGCATTAGTACTTATTTCAAGTAATTTTAGTCGAAACATGAGAATTATGAGGTTATGTTTGCGATAGGTAATCCGTCTGAAGCTCTGTCAGACAAGACCGCCTGGATAAAAAGGAACGAAGAAATCAATACATTTTCTAAAGGCATTGCAGACATTAGACACCGCAAATAAAGGTATTTACTTTGAGAGAGATATGTGAAAATATACAAATCTCAAGATCCCAATATTGCTATTTTCGGAATATGGCCGAATATTTCGTTTTATGAAGAAAAAATATGTACACGCACATAATTGATTAAAAAAACGTATATTTATCTAAGATTTTTTATAGCCTGCGGGGAAAATGAGATCTACAATCGATGCGCAAGCATTTGCGCGTACGAAGAAAGTTGCTATACACTTTTATGGGGAGGTCTTCCCACATGCCACGATCCAACCTGTGTGCCCAGGTGTGAATGTAAGCCAGGATTTGTCAGGACTGCAAATGGACGCTGTGTATCTGAAAACTCTTGTAAGTACTTAACATCTATTTAGCATCTTCAGACTAATTTGCAAACCTATAATATTAAAGAAATAATGTAAATAATTTATCGAATCTTTGGGCCCCCGACTCCACCAGGACAAGGAAATGAAGAAAATTGTGATGAAGATGATATAAATGATGCTAACATAAACTAGAATAAATTAAATATTTCATTTACTCTAGAGAAGTTTTGCACTATGTTTCTGAATGATTTTTATAATATCACCATGGGAAAATAATATTATATATTCATAAAAGAAAAGCCTTTTTTAGTTGATATTAAACAGAACGATTTTATTATCCGATAGATATTTTATAACTAAATTAATTAATCAATTAGAAAGACATACAGAAAAATCTAATAAATGAATTAGATTTTTCTGTATGTCTTTCTAATTGATTAATTAATTTAGTTATTAAATATTTCACAGAACTTTGTTCTGAAAAATTACAACTTCACAAATATGAATGTGTTCTTGAATATATATTAGGTCCTTACATATGAAATTGGCGTTTAGTATGGGAGGAACATAAAGCCGATTTTTTTTTATTATAATATATTTATTTAATCAAAGTATGTACCATTGCTATCTATGCACTTTTGCCATCTCATAGGTAGTTCATCGATCCCTTTACTAAAAAAAACATTCGGACGGGAATCAATAAAATCATTGAAGGCGGTTTGGACTGCCCCATCGGAGTTGAATTTTTCCTTTGCAAGAAGTTATCCAAATTTCGAAAAAAATGGTAATCTGTTGGGGCAAGGTCCGGAGAGTACGGTGGATGTCTTAGACATTCCAATTGAAGCTCCTCTAATTGGTAGCCGTCTGTTGTGCAGTGTGTGGTCTAGCGTTATCATGAAGCAGCAGTGGCCTAGAGCGATTAACCAGCCTCGGTTGTTTAGCAGCTAGCTTTTCCATCATGGTTTGCAGTTGCTGACAATAGACATCTGCCGTAATCGTCTGGCCAGATTTAAGAAAGCTGTAGTGAACGACACCAGCACTAGTCCACCAAACGCTCACAAGTAACTTTTTTGGAGTCAATTTTTGCTTGGGGCATGGTTTGGCTGGTTCGGCAGGGTTCAGCCATTGCGATGAGCGCTTCCGATTATCGTACAGGATCCACTTTTCATCACAGGTAATTATTCGATTTAAAATCCCTTCATTATTGTGCCGGTTGAGTAATGCAACGCAGCAGTCAACGCGCGTTTGTTGATTTGCTTCACTCAATTCGCGAGGTACCCACCTTTCAAGCTTTTTCACCTTACCAATTTGCTTCAAGTGGAGTAAAACAGTTTTATCACTAACACCGCAGCCTGCAGCTAACTCAGATGTGGTTTGCGATGGATCCGCTTCCACAATAGCCTTCAATTCTTCATTATCAACTTTGGTCTCCGGCCGTCCACGGGGCTTGTTCTGCAGGTCAAAATTTCCAGAACGAAAACGTTGGAACCAAAAACGCACTGTGTTTTCTTTTGCGGCACCGTCGCCATACACATCATTAATCCTTCGAGCCGTTTCTGCAGCACTGGTGCCACGGTGGAACTCGTACTCGTAAATAACGCGATATTTCAAGTTTTTCATTTTGTAAACTGAGTGACGCAAAGAAAAAAACAATTGAGAAAAAAACAAATGAATTATAATTTTCAAAACACAAATACATGAGTAAATAGCTGTAAAAATTTGGATTTGGAATTCCTAACCAAAGAGAAGATATTTGAGATCAAATTTGTCAGTAAGGCAAAACGCCAATTTCATATGTAAGGACCTAATATAATATCTGTTGTATAAATGTATGTCCAAATAAAAATGAATTATTCAATTAATCATGGCGTCCATCTAGCGGTGGCATTGCAAAGTAATTTCAACTACTGTATCAAAAAAAGTGGATTGCTCTATGGACAAAAATAAAAATTAATCAATTAATAAAAATAAGAACTACATATAAGGTCGATATATTCACGGAAACATAGAGGGTTGCCATAGCTTAGTGGTCAGAGCACCGGCCCCGGAAAGGAGGTGACCTGGGTTCGAATCCCAGTAGTAACCTAATATTTTTTCGTGAATTAGATTTTTCTGTATGTCTTTCTAATTGATTAATTAATTTAGTTATTAAATATTTCACAGAACTTTGTTCTGAAAAATTACAACTTCACAAATATGAATGTGTTCTTGAATATAGATATTTTATCCCTGAAGTGTGCATTGTGGGTAAGTAATTATTGTTAGTAGTGCTAGCAAAAGCAATTCTTGTCTTTACTATTACGGTTTAGGTTATAGGACATTGTCGCTTCAATCATGTATAAAATTAAATTGCCTCGTTATCTCGAGTCATGAGCTTCATTGAAATATTTAA
The DNA here is from genome assembly GCA_016648135.1 of Agrypnia vestita. NCBI lineage: Eukaryota > Metazoa > Arthropoda > Insecta > Trichoptera > Phryganeidae > Agrypnia > Agrypnia vestita. The sequence continues at coordinate 55,902 of JADDOH010005763.1, read as the reverse complement.
TATTATGTAAAATATTTTATTTAAGAATTTAACGGCACACGACCACTGTAGTTGTATGTGCGAAGCTATTATAGCGTTATATAAAGTTAAAGCACTTCTAAACACAAAAAAAATATAAGTTTAACGAACCGTTTTACAGGAAACGGACTGTGTTAGGTTTTTGAAATATCTAAGCCAATGGTTCCCAAAGTTGACAGTACTGGGACCCACCAAAAAAAAAAAAATTTTCAGGACCCACGTCCTGCGTCACATTTTCGCAATTCATATTGTAACCATACAAAAGGCTGTTTAATTAAGAAAAAAAGAAAAACCTCCAAATATAATCGAAATTTTTAATTACGAAAAATGGTAATATGTGATATTTTAATGGGAAGGATGAATTTGTTGCCTTTTTTGTCATAACAGTTGATTTTAGCAATTTTAGTGTTTTTTAATCGCAGTGAATTCGACACGTCCAATTTCTTTCTGTATTTAGTCTTAATAGAAACCATGGCAGACAATCCCACTTCACATGAGGTAGAGAAGGAGAGGAGGACTTTCATCGCTTCGTCAAACAAGCAGGGATAAGTGTCAGAAACTGAAAGCCAGAATTTTGCTAATAGCTTGCGATTAGAAGTATTTTTCAGCGATGTATCTTCTGATAAATCAGTAAGCTCATCACTTGCTTTTGTTGACATTTCAGTCGGTATGTTGTCTTGAAATGGATTTTAAATCCAGTTTATCCAGTTGAACTTTTTCATCTCTTCTTCGAAGTTGGCGTTAAAGTTATTTTTCAACTCTGTTAAATGAGTGAAAATTGCTGACACTAAATTGATACCCGGGCGAGACGTGTTGCGCGGTGTTGTGACTGCGACCCACCTAATATCCGCTCGCGACCCACCAGTGAGTCGCGATGCATAGTTTGGGAAACACTGATCTAAGCCATTACTGATTGATTCAATCCACGCAGGTTGTAATGATCCTTTTGAAGTGCTGGTCGATTGTCCTGCTCCATGCGACGCTAAGTGCCCCAATAGCTACTACAGTTGCCGTGTAGGAGATTGCAATCGAAAAACCTGCAGGTGTAAACCAGGCATGGTCAGAAATGAATTAAATATTTGTGGTTTTAGACAGAATTGCGGTAAGTTTTTAAAAACATATTGTTTGTGTTATATTTATGTCTATACTTGGTGCTTCAAAAAAGTTTAAATTTATTTTAATTAACAGAGTGACAGTTATATGACTCAAAATACCCCTATTAATTTTATTATTAGGGGGTGTTGAGTAATATATACAGTTATATGACTAAATTATAAAGCAAGTTATAAAACAGTTTATCTTTAAAAATTAGTTACAAATTCATTAACATAAGTTTACGCGAGTTTTAAAAATAAGACTTACTAATTAAACATCATGGCTTTCCAGATAGCAAGCACGATCGCTTAAGGGATCATAAGTTTCCAAATTACAGATTTGGAAACTTATGATCCCTTATTGAAGGGGTAAGAGAATAGGGGGAAATGTTGCCTATGTTACCTGACAAGTCCTTAAGAATAAGTTTCCAAATTTTGAGTCAGATCGGTCTAACGGTACAGATTTGCGTCGAAAATATTTCAGTGGGAGGGAAAGGGGTTAGAGAATAGGGGGGAAATGTTGCCTATGTTACCCGCCGAGTTCTAAAGAATAAGTTTCCAAAATTTGTATCCGATCGGTCAAATGGTACAGATTTGCATCGAAAATATGTCAGGGGGAGGGGAAAGGGTAAGAGAATATGGGGGAAGTGTTGTCTATGTTACCCGCCGAGTCCTAAAGAATAAGTTTCCAAATTTTGAGTCCGATCGGTCAAACGGTACAGATTTGCATCAAAATTATGACAGGGGAGGGGAAGGGGTAAGAGAATAGGGAGGAAATGTTGCCTATGTTACCCGCCGGGTCCTAAAGCATAAGTATGAACAATTTGAGTTGAATCGGACTAACGGTGTGGATTTGTATAGAGAACAGACAGTCAGACAGACAGACAGACACACAGACATTGAGTTTTATAGATATAGATTAAACCTAAATATTTTTAGTTTTTGTTTTTAACTTTTTGAAGAGTTCCGTTCACCCGTTATTTACGTATATAAAATGTGTAAAAAACAATAGATACAGATGTTTTTTATGCTTTTCAAAAGTGTATTTGTTGAGATAGATAAACATTCTATCAATACCTATAATAGTTGTTTCATAAAAATAGCTTTTTTTTCGAGTGTCTAAACCAGACGATCCTTTAACATATATACATTTGCCTATATGCTACAAATATAGAACATGCCAGATAAGACTAGTTTTCAAGCCCAGTATACACTTCATGTATATCTAGGGTGGTCTTTCAAAAGTCTATTATCATTTTATAAATTTATCGAGTGAAATGTTAATACATTCTAAGGAAATTACTTAAAAAGTTTTATGCTACAAGCAACTCTTTACCAACGATAAATTTCTACAATATTGATTTCTGAAATTCTACGGCGACGAAAATAAAAAAGGAAGAGATTTTATTCGAATTCCAATTTAAATTAGAACGTGATTTTGAATTCACTAGGTACCTACTTTAAGGAAAAAAAATATTGCTCTATATATACTTTTGATTTCATTTTGAATATCATCAACGATTTCTTCATCGTTATTTAAAATATTTAATATTGACCATGGTTAAAATTTTTAATTTATATAGTTACCCAATACGATATAAACAGGAACAATTATATTTACACAATAAATATTTCAAATATATATTCGTTTATATTAATTCATCCAAAGAATATACTAATAGCTCACTTGAAGTCTTAAAAAATAATGCTGTCACGAGATTGTAGAAACATAAATAATTACGTATATTGAGAATTTGCCAGATTTCTCGATATTTAAGAATTATTAGATATTACATGTTTGGAAAATTTTAGAATTCAATATTTTAGAATAACGTAACTTGTTTGCCTTTATATTAAAGGGTCCCTGGAAATCTGTCCACACCGCTTCAAAACTACGTGAAAAATTGAACTCGGTCGGGGGGAAAATCTGCCATTTGAGGTATTGCGGGTTCAACCTTTGACTTGAAGCAAATGAGACATTTAAAAATGCGACTACGTATAACGCGTCTCGCCGAGATCATCCAAAATTTTTGTTGGAGAATTGCATTCAGTGTATTCGGCCCCGCATGACAATGAATTTTATGATAATTATCTATTATCAGTTCAGTAAGGCGAGAAGACTTAGGCAACATTATAGGAAATTTCCCCAACGACACGACAAACCCACACGAACAATACCGTCGACATGTAGAAATGGAAACAGTCGTAACAAATGATTTGAACAAGGCTTATTATTACGCAATTTTTCAATTTCCTCCTGAAAATCTCGTGACTGAATAAATTTGATGAAAAATTTGACCTATGAACCTAGATGTTTGTGTGTGGGACTTCTGATATTACGAATAAAACGTAAACAACATGCTTTAATATTTTGTAATGTTCTCAATGAACTGAAACGTTTTAAAAATGTTTCATCCGTAGATTAATTAAATAAGGTAATCAGTGATCTTGGTCTTACGGAGACCAGGTAGATCTTGCGATTAATTTACAAAGCATTGACTCCACCAATGTATAGGAGGTTGGGGCACCAAAGATCGGAATCTACCAGCTCAGATGGTAACGTTCCCCGAGACGCAGGGTCTGCACTATTAAGGGGGGGGTAAGGTTAATTCGTACAAAAAAAGGCATGTTTTGATGAATTTTTTGTGACGACACAGTTAAAATCTCTTTACAAACAACCAATGGTACATTAAAGTATGATATTTGAAGAATATTGTGTAAAATTTTCAAGTCGAAATATTAAAAAATACGGCAATGGCAGCAATTATTCGGACGTGTCTCGGAAAAAAGTAGAATTGCGGTGTCCATCATAAATTGGTACTAGATCATCTGAAATCAAAAAATCAAAGTTCATTCGTTAGATAATAAGTTTTCCCAGGTAACGCTGGGAGGGTTTTTTGAAATTTCAATTTTTAAATTTTTTGGAACACCTTGAAGGGAAAAACGCGTTTTTTTTGCGAAAAATATCGACTAATTTGTTTTTAAAAAATATAAATTAATTACAAATTTGAAAAAAAGTCTCAAGCGTTACCTCGTAAATTATGTACAGAAATAGTGTTCAAAATTTCAAAACGATCGGTGCAGTAGTTTTGAAGTTATGATGGACACCAACTTTGAAAACGTGAGATGTGGGGAAAACGTTTTAAAGTTTTGCACACTGTAAAATTCAAAATAAAACTCAACACTTATTTTATACTTACACATAATCGTCGATGCCATGTTCACACAACAAAGAGCTTTCATCATCAGCATCTTTTTGTCCTTGTCTACGTAAAATTCTTCCAATACAAATAGCACGTCCGGTAGTCCTCAGGTGAGCGCGTTTCTTAGCTGCCCGAGCAGGTATAGAAAATCAGTCTGAGTATCGCTCAAATGTTCATAATTTCGTCAATTTTGCTCGGATTGACTTGAAATTTTGACACAATATTCTTACGATGTTATACATTCATTTAAAAAATAAAAAAAATAAAAAAATAAAAAAGTTAAAAACCTTACCCCCCCCTTAAGGTGGGAGGGCACGTATTTCCAAATTACATTTTCGGTTAAATATTTCCGTAACCCAATTTCTTTAACAAATGTGGAGAAGATTATAGCCATTTGTAGCAGAACAATTGATGAATCCGACCAACAAGTTATGTTGTCAAATAATATTGAATCATTAAAGGACGAAACGATCATCTTTATCTTCCTCTTCAAACACAGCAAAATCATTTTGTGGTGACATTATAATTATAATTTATAGAAATTAACTTTGTATACACCACTATTTTATTGAATTTTTTTGAAAAAGATAGTGGTGTATAGAAAGTTAATTTCTATAAATTATGATCATCATTATCATTCGCGAAATTAAAACCGCTCCGTTTAATTCGAGTTTGGGAATCGTTAATTTTGCACGTGTATCGACACATCTTCTTTGACAGCTCGAAGATATATGGCAGCTGCGTATCTCACAGATGATTCATCTGAGAAACCATGCAGAGAAACTAGCGTGTAAATTAGCGGGGAGAATTCTGCGAGTCAAAGAAACATTACGAATATTTTTCAAGTCAGTCGCAAACGTCATTCATTCGACTACAGTTTCCTTTGGTGGTATCTCACGGGGTATGCAGTAGCCACAATTTTTGCAAGATTAATTTTGCGTTAGAAGTAATTGGAGTGATCCATCCCAGAGGATCAAATTGTGAATTGTAGAGAGAATTTTTCGTTTTGTGCATTCCTCATTCGTTGATATATTTACTGAGTAAGAAAAATGATCCTGAATCGGATTTTACTGAATTCCTAATACCTTAATGAACGGTTCGCCTTCTGAATTATCAAAGGATCGCGGATCTTCGCAATGATCCATAGGCAGTTACCTCAAAACCGCGGCATTACTTGAGGACCACTTACGTAATTTGAATCTGGCGGATCCTAACAGGGCGATGAGCTCAGATTGCAGTTATATTGCATCATTCACAAAGGGTACACCCTTCATCATGCAATAATTCTGATTTTAATATTATAGGACCTCGATTAGTTTCTGGTATTTCAATATCAATGCGAGAGTCTTGGAAGAGAGCTGTAATATAATCCTCCCATGTTTTTAAAATTACAGAATCATCCAATATCAAATTTTTAGATTCATCTATGAGACATATTAGTTTAGATTTCTCATTAAGACCAGTCAATTCTTTCAGTTTCTTTTACATATTAAATGCATCGTGAATCTGACACAGTCGGCGCGCCTATTTTGAAACAATCTGAAACAATTTGCGGCCTTCCCATAACAACACAACGTGCTAGAAAGCACATTTTCGTCACCCACTCCCACCCACGCATAGCCACCCCCACCAACCTCGCATATTTTCGATGTGACACCAAGGGCTAGCTACCACCATAACCACCGGTGGGTGGTTGTGGAGAAAACTTGGCGGGTAGAGAAACAGGAGCTTCTTTATATATATCTGACGAATAATTTTCTGGGGGAACCCGCGTCAAATAGTCTTGAAAAGGACTTTTAAACTCCCGACGTTTCGAACAGGTAACACTGCTCATTCACCAAGGGCCTTTTATTTTGAGTCCTGCCCAAAACTGGACGAGTAAACCCGACTGTTCGGGGCAAGAGACAGAACAAAAGTGAATTAAAAATCCTAATTGGTACTAAAAATTATTGATTTATTTATTTGTTTAATTGCCGACTTTGGGAACGGGTAATGACTTTACTAATTGGTTAATATTGATTACTTACTTATTATTATATATATCTACCTATTACTTGCTAATTATAACTAAATTATCTATACATATATAATGATTAATATGTACATTTTGTCATATAATTCTCTGTAAATGTAAAATGTAATGATACTCCTCTCCTACACGTGAGTCTATGTAGAAGAGAAAAATCCATTATTAGTAACTGGCTTTATCTTGTAAAAAAAATGTATTTGTAAAAAAAAAAAGTAGGTTCGTGTAGAAAATGGATGTTGTGTATGAGTGAGTTTTTGAACGATAAGGTATCTGCAAGAATGTTCTCTTGTCCCCAAACCCAAGTTTTACTTTTCTGGGGAGAGTTAATCACGTATAAAAAAATATAATATTCACTGTTACTGTAACACCAATGTATTATTTTATTTTCAATAAAATGTATTAAAGAAAAATGGATTCATTAAAGCTAAAATTAAAAGCATCTCGCGCTGTTATGCCATAATTTGAGCGTAAAAATGATTTTGTTACTAATTATTTGTGTATAGTGTGGCTTTAAATATAACTATGTTATGATTAATTTTCCTATCAAATACATTAAAATATACCTTAAATGTATTATAATAAAATGTAATGTAGGTTGTTTTATAATAAAAAAGTTGAAAATTTTAATCAAGTTAATAATGCCTTTATGAAGAGATCAATTATGGTTTTTTTCTTAATTTTTCAAAACTTGAAGGTCAATCAGGAGACATGACATGTTTTCTAATCGTTATGAAATATTTTTTTTCATACATTAATTAAAGGCCCACCCCAGTGCTTTGTATGAACATTTTAAAATGCAAAAGCTCTCCGCTAGACGGATGCCGCGTTTGCTGATAAAATATGAGCTCACGTTACAATTTCAAATGAATGCTTTGGCTAGGGTTAAAAATGATTCAATAGAATTTCTTCATCAATATGTTACAATATATTGAACTTTGATAGGTATATCACTATGCACCAGAAACTAAAATACAATTACAACATATTTATGTGATAAGTAAAATGTATATTTAATACGAACCGTATATTTAACTGAGAAGCAAATCTCGACGTTTCGCTGAAGTCTTATTTAGCGTCATCAGTTAATATTTTTTAATTACCCCAATATGTTCCTTTAAATGTTGAGTGACATTGCGTCTGGTTTGTCTTATGTAGAATGATTAGAATTATGAATCTCAGTCATTTTATCAGATTTGACGAGACATCTTATCAAGAGAACCGCACCTTAGTGGGAGTCCATAGAAATATACAAACATCCTTATTTCAATAGAGACGACAGTTACAAGTATCGATTGCACCTTTAAGAGATGTCGCAGAAAAGCCCGAAGATGGATTCTAAAGAAAAAACTTTATTAAAAATTAAAATTGAGAAGAAATATAACTGGACATTATTATAACATTGTAACAATAACATCAAGCTGTCATATTATTCAAGTGCTCTGATTTAAATATATTATTTTGATTGGAATAAGATTTTATAATAATGAAATCAGTGAATTTGTGTACGTGAATTTCGCAGCCGCATGAAACATTCATAATTATATAATTATAATTATAAAAATAACATTTAAAAGCAATCTGTAGTAAACCACTAAATCGAAAACGCACTGACGATAAAACCACACAAGTTCTTTTCTATATTCTACAAGAAATCAAGTTTGTTAAGTGTTATTTATTATAAATAAGAATCGGTAATCGTCATCTTCATAATGAGTTCAAAATGCTCATCATGTTCGGAAACCGCGAGTGCCGGGAATCTATTTGTGTGCTCCATATGCAAAGGGTCCTTTCACTTTGCCTGTGGTGGGATCAGCGAGTCGGGTCAGAAGAGACTGAACGCAGAGCGTCGCCGGCTACTCAAGTGCACAGACTGCAAGAAGATAACCAATCAGGCCATATTGAATACGCCGACCACCACCGCGGGGCCTCAGACGGCAGGTATAGTAAACCGACCGGACGCGGACTCCCTAAAGTCGGTTCAAAAATACATAATGGAATTTATTGAAAATAAATTCCAAACGGTTAACGACACACTGCAAACATTCACCTCCAAATTCGATGAGTTGTTCAACCTCTTCAAATTTTACTCTGAAAAAATCAATGAACTTGAAAACAAATTCACCGAATACGAGAAAAAAATAAAAAGAGCAAATGAATTGGAGAAAGAAGTAGATGATCTACGAAAGACAATAATGGACCTACGTCACTCTACAAACAAGCAGGACCAATGGGCCCGGCAGAATAATTTGGAAATTAAAGGAATTCCGGAAAAAAAAGGAGAAAATCTGATCGACCACATCCATAAAATTGCTGAAACGGTCGGATTTCCCCTGGCTGTCGATGATCTGGACTTTGCCGTAAGAGTATCAGCGAAACCACCTAACAAGCATAAACAAAAGAATATTATTCTTAAATTCGTCAGAAGGCACACAAAGGACGGATTTCTATCAGCGATACGAAAACGACGGGGTGTCTCAACCACAGACATCGGCCTCACTGGAGCAACACAAAGAATCTTTATCAATGAACATCTAACAGCAGAAAAAAAGAAGCTTCTCTTTGAGGCTAAATCTCTCGCACGCCTTCAGGGTTTTTCTTACTGTTGGACGAGAAACTCAACTATTCTATTGCGACGGAACGACACATCACCCCCCATCCGGATCGAAAGCGAGCGGGATCTACAGAAGATAACTGGATTATAATTGCGCCCCACTCCAAATTAATAAATTTTCGTATACCATCTCCAGACCTAACTCCCTTCTCTCATTTCCTTGAACTCCCCTGTCCCTACCTAACCCGATTCCACAGCAGTCGATCAACAGCCGTTTTGCTCTCTATGGCACTCTGTGAGTACTTCCAATACATAAATATCATGTGCATCACACGCCTCATTCTTACCTTCGGCTTATGGCGATAGAAATAATAACAATATTTCTATATATCATTATCATCATTGTATCGGTCTCAGTCATCCACACTTCATATACATATTCCTCCAAAATACATACTTCTTGCAAGCGCGAGCGCACTATATCCCTTCTGAATGTTTATACACTTTGCCCCATTTTATTATGTTCTACTTATTACCCAGTTCGCTACATACGTATGTACGGTATACTTCTTTTTATTATTTTATATTTACCCAATTCGCTATAAATTACACCTTATTACAACTTTAACTGACAATGACACAATGTCTTGATATATACTTTCAAAATGCGCGAGGTTTACGCACGAAAACAGACACATTCCTAAATAACGTTGCATGTAACCACTGGGACTGTGTGGGCATAGTAGAAAGCTGGTTAATAGGTAACATAATAACTGCGAAATTTTTGACACTAGATATTCAGTATTTAGGCGTGACAGAGACTATTCCCTAACCGGCCAAAAACTTGGAGGAGGTGTAGTTCTTGCTATAAACTCAGACCTCAATGCAGTGGAACTATCCCATTGGCGGACCGAGGCAGAAGATATCTGGGTATGTATCCCCATCACTTCTAATACCAAACGTAGCAATCTATATATCTGCTGCGTCTATCTTCCCGGCGGACCCTCGCACTCTTCCCTTCTGCAAACATTCCTTCACCAATTAAACAATATTATTGAAGGCTCTACTCCCTCTGACATTTTTCTCATACTCGGCGATTTCAATCTCCCTGATATTTCCTGGGGAAGTATCAGCAATAATAAATATCTCCTTCCAACCCACTATACAAGGTCACTGAGCGGAGAGTTCTGTGATACAATAAACTTCTTAGGCTTAAAACAATTCAATAATTCAATTAACAGTTTGGGTAGAATTCTCGACTTAGTTCTCTGCAATCACAACATTATAGAAGCAAAGGCGAGTGATGATCCACTAGTTGCAGAAGACGCACACCATATAGCGATCAATATAACTCTTGCAGCTTCCGTGGATTCTCCCCAAATAAACCAGCTTAAGAAAAAAGTAGTACAATTTCGAAACGGAGATTATATAACAATAAACAACAAGCTAAACACGATGAACTGGGATTCTATTTTTGAAGAGCTCAACACGAACGATGCAACATCTCTATTCTATGATATTCTTGAAAAATTAATCGAAGCACATATACCATTCAAATACATTTGGTCTAATAAGTATCCCCCGTGGTACACGCCATCTCTAATAAAAATATGCAAGGAAAAATACAAATATTTAAAAAAATTCAAATTGTACAAAAACCCAATTGATTACGAAACTTTTTCCCTGTTGAGGACCAGGCTGAAAAGATTGTCAAAGTCACATTACAGTAATTATATCCAAAGAATAGAAAATGCAATAACATCGAACCCTAAACAATTTTGGTCATACGTGAAATCAAAAAATGAATCATCAACTATTCCAAATAAAGTCATATACCTTAACCAAACCTCAGTGAATGGACAAGATATTTGCAACCTATTCTCACAATACTTTAAATCTGTATTTACTCAAAATACCTCAGGGGCACACCCACCCTCTATAGTCGACTTTGGCCCGGCTGACATTAAACAAATTTCGATAAACCCAACCGTTTTACGAGATCATATAAATAGTCTAGATTTGAATAAAGGCGCAGGGCCTGACGGTATTCCCCCGTCGTTCGTACATGCATGCTCTTCCAGTATCGTCCATCCACTCTGTTTACTTTTTATTAAATCCCTTAATGAAGGTACCTTCCCGGATCAATGGAAAAATGCGCACATAACCCCTATTTTTAAATCTGGTCAAAAAAATGACGTAACTAACTACAGACCAATCTCAAAATTGTCAATATTCAGTAAACTCTTTGAAAAAATAGTCTATACCCAGATATTTAGCGCCATAAAGCCATACATTAATCCCCAACAACACGGATTCTTCGCGGGAAGATCCACTGTCACCAATCTACTAACCTTCACGCAGTACGCGCTATCCTCAATGGATCAACGAGCGCAAACCGATGCCATATACACAGACTACAGTAAAGCATTTGACAAAGTCGATCATGACATTTTAGCTGATAAACTGATAAAAATAGGAATCCACGGTGACCTACTAAGGTGGCTTATTTCCTACATTACCAACAGAAACCAAGCAGTTGTCATCGGCGGTCTTAAATCTGACTGGGCTCGCATCTCCTCTGGAGTCCCTCAAGGGAGTTTACTGGGTCCATTACTGTTCATAATCTATATAAATGACATACAAAACTGCTTTCATTTCGCTAATTTCCTACTTTATGCGGATGATATGAAGATTTTCGCAAAAGTGAACTCCCTAGACGATTGCCGAAAAATTCAAGAAGATCTTAACCGCGTTTCTGCCTACTGTCATATAAACAAACTTCTTCTTAACGCAAAAAAATGCTTTCAAATGACATTTTCCAGGAAAACCAATAACATTCAGTTTGCCTACTCAATAAACAACGCTCAACTAGAAAACAAATGCGAATTAAAAGACCTCGGAATAATTCTCGACAGTAAACTTATTTTTAAAGCGCACTTTGACCATATTATCTCCAAAGCCTACAGTATGCTGGGATTCATACTTCGAACCTGCAAACAATTCAAAAATCCTCACTCATTAAAAATTTTATATTATTCCTACGTTCGCAGTCACTTGGAGTATGCATCTCAGGTCTGGAATCCACAACAGACAACATACATTGCGAGAATAGAACAAATTCAGAACAGGTTTTTGCGTCGCCTCAATGGTAAATCCGGCATATATTTCGACTCATATATGGAAGCAATGGATTTCTATAACATGAGAACCCTGGAACATAGAAGAGCACGAGCTGATCAAATACTACTTTTCAAGTTACTTCAGGGACATATTGACTGTCCCAGCCAATTGGAGCTGGTTTCTCTCCACGCTCCATCAAGGCGAACCCGACAGTCCGTGCTCTTCCATGTACCCATAAGCAGAACCTCTTATGCACAGAACTCATTCATCCAGCGAACATGCAAAGCATACAATGACCACTTCAATGACATTGATATATTTAATACCAACATCTCAGCTCTTAAAAATCGTATTTAAACCGCTTATATTATATTACTAGTTTCTATATCTTCACCGGATTAACTGAGACCGACCATCATCATACACACACCACAGCCAAACTCTCATCACTCTTTACACATACCCCCATATCTGTATACAACGTCACGCACAGAATACATACGCACTCCACTCAGCCACAATCCCATATACCTCACTCCACTTCCCCCTCTAACTCCCACTCCTATCCCTCTATTTAATATATGTTCTCTTTATTGCTTGATTTAACATTTTATGCCGTGGATCTCTATAATTGGTCTACGAATTACCCAATACGTTATGTATTATTTATAATAAATTGTACACTGTTGAGATTCCCAAAATAAAAAAATAAAAAAATAAAAATTATTATGTTGATTTGCTTTAAAGCCAAACTGAAGAAAAAACGACATCATTTTAACAAGATAAAAGAGTACCGTTACAAAATTTCATCTCATCTCATTCTCCACTATGTACTCTCATTCATTGCTGTTGCAACTACTCAATTAGTCCGATTGGGGTTATGAGTTACTGCCTATCCACCATACTTACCCAATATAATTATATATATTATAATTATATATTCTATATATATATATACAATATATATAGATATCAAACAACAATGCTAGCTAATGTTTTCCACTCATATTGTGCACTCCGCGAAAACACATAATTCTTTCAGGGACTCACAAACTATTATAGTACTCAATTTTAATTCCACTTCTTGTATGCCACCTAGTGAATAAGTAATAGTAAATAAGTTTTTTCTTTTCTAGCAGTAAGTTATCTTGTAAGATAATAATTTCTCTGTGTAAAGCGCCCTTGAGGTGAGTATTTCGCGAAAACGGCGCTATACAAATAATCCAATTATTATTATTATTATCACTATATATAATATATAAGATATCTATAATAATATACAATATATTATCTATATATCTATAATATGTATATATAGAATTGCTTGGAAGTATGTTGAAAAATATAACATATTTTAAAAATATTTTTTTCATACGATAGTTGCTTTTTCGTCAAACAGCCCTCGTGCATCAAAAAGTGTTAGAGTACAGCATGAAAAAACGTCATGGTTCAGTAAAATTATCATGCGGATTGAACAAAAAAAATTGAATGCGCGCTAACATGTAAGTTGTTGTATTAAGAAAAAGCATCAATATGACATTTCTTATTTGCTTGTATTGAGTATAGACGAAATGTATGATTGAATTAACAAGGAATGATCAAGATCCCTTAATTATTCTGGACGTTTTCTTCTAAATTTCTTTTCCAAAAATAAATAAATTCGATATAAGTATTTTCTAAATATACTTTCGTATTGTAAAAAAAATTATAAGCTAAGCTAATTAAAATGGCATGTTATCGGTAAATTATTTGTCAGCAGTGAATTAAAATTGCAGAACTGATTCTGCAATTTTTTACCAGATTTCAACCCTAACTTTTTAAAATTTTTTTGATTTTATTTTGGCCCCATTTCGTACATGCACTAAATGTTTATTTTAGGAGCCGCTTGCAAGTACCCGCGGATTTATTTACCCATTACGGTTTGTCGGACCCATTGCCATCTCGGATATCAAGTTTGCGTTTATGAGGGATGTGTCTGTGACGCGGGATACTTGCCAGGCTTTGATGACGAATGCGTCCCTGAAGAAGAATGCGTAAGCGGTAAGTTCTCAATTCCTCACGTGTTTCATTTCTGTCAAAGAAAAAGTGGCATCAATAGACGAGTTTGCGCATGATAATAACTGTTAGCTTAAACTGTGCAATCGTGAAATACCTGAGTACGACCAGAGAAAAATTATATTTTATGACATTTTTGAGTTTTTGCGTGTTGGATACTAGTTTTAACTTATGCGATGAGTGGCAGGACGGATGATAACCAGAAGAATTTAAAGTGTGAGGTTTTCAGCATCGGTTGTCCCTCATATCTGAGGACGACTCCTAGGATAATTTTCTTTGTAACTTCCGGTTACAAATAAAGGTCGGTATTTATCAATATATTCCATTTACTCCTGTCACCGCATTAATCAAATAAGTTATAATGGTTTAAGACTTGATGATAAGCGAGATCGGGCAAGATAGCTGTCGTACTAGCTGACGTCGGTGGATAAAAGCGCGCGAATCCGGCACAGGGAGAAACGGTCACTCCTTGAGATGGCCGTGGGAAATAGAGTGGTTCTGCAGTCAGTGCAGTGTAAATTATCAGGTACTGAATCGATGAAGTTTAACGTGTGACTGGTTTTCATTATGACATTATTACATAACAACAAAGGTTTATGGTTATGACGTATGAGGAAACTAAAGTCCCCATACCATTGGAGGCCAGAAGAGCCAAAATCGAAAAAGCACACCAAGTTCGGTCAAATGTGAAGATTTTGCTTAATGTTTTCTTCGATTACAATGGTGTGGTGCATCGTGAGTTCTTGCAAGAATATCGTACAGTTAATATGAAATATAACCTTCAAGTTTTGCGCCGTTTGAGTGAAGCAATACGAAGAAAACGCCCGGATTTATGGCAAAACAATTAATGGCTTTTGCATCACGATAATGCACCTGCTCACACATCGTTGCTTGTTCGTGATTTTTTAGCCAAAAAAAATCCTAATCATGCTTCAGCCATCGTCCTCTCCGGACTTGGCCCCCTGCGACTTTTAATTGTTCCCAAAACTGAAAAGACCCATGAAAGGATGGAGTTTTACCACGATTGAGAATATAAAGACCGCATCGCTGGAAGAGCTCAAAACCATACCAAAAAGCGCTTACCATAAATGTTTCGAGGATTGGAAAAAGCACTGGCATAAGTGTATTATATCTGAGGGGAGTTACTTTGAAGGGGGGAGTTACTTTGAAGGGAACAAAATAGATATTGATGAATAAATAAATATTTTTCTAGAAAAATAAAAATTCACATTCTTTTTAAGCCTCGTGTATCTGGGACATAAGATAAAAATGGATAAAGAAAACCAAATAGCAGAATTACCAACATGAATAAGCTGAGCTGATTTTGGTAAATACAAACACATTTTAGACAAAAAAGATATCCCAATATGCTTAAAAAGAAAAGGAATCGTGCATACTGCCAGTGATGACGTACAAAGAAAAGTTCAAATACACACAACAATCCATGGAAAAATCCATGCTGGCATAAGCCTACGCAGGCGCAGACCTAGAGCAATGGATATCATAGATGGTCAAGCGAAACTAAAATGGCAATGGACAGGGTATGTTGCAAGGCAGGATGCTACAAGATGGACTCCCAGCATTCTTAAATGGAGACCTTGGGAAAATAAGAGAAGCGTCGGAATACCTCAAAAGAGATAGGCCGACGATATAGTCAGTGTGGGGAGGAAGAAATGGCTACAACAAACAAATAACAAGGAAGGATGGAAGGGTATGGAAGAGGCCTGTATCTAGCAGCAGAGGAAGAAGAAGAAGAAGAAGAAAGGTTTTTTGTAAAAGAGATGAGTATTATCATTATTATTTAATTCAACCACCCATTTATTTTTTAAAATTTTTTATGTCCCGTTCTCTATTAGTATTATTATTGCAAATTATTATTGCTATAAATGCCTTAAATTTTGTTTATTTTTCTCGGTTTAATTAAATTACGTATTAACTATGATGAAATAAAATTTTGATGTTCGATAGATGAAAAATTATTCAATTAATATCATTAAAATAATATCACGTAACGTATTAAATAATAAAAATAAAGATGTTCAACAAAATACATTTCATACAGGTATAAAGATTCACTAAAATTTCGCGACATATTATAGATTGTTCATAAAGAACTAAGTTTGAGGTGTCGTAATAAATAAACGGAAAGACCTACAAAAAACTAAATACTAAATAAAAAAAATACTATTGAAAATATTTGGCTTGGGGTTTTAAAATTAAATGTTATTTTAATAGTACGAAACATTTGATAAAATAGAATTTTTACACGATTTAAGCTACTGATACACATGCTTATTAGTGGCACGTGAGCATGCGCAGTATCGACTTTCTTTAGACCTTGCTTATTAGTGGCATGTGTGTACGCACATTGCTAGTAATAAGCATGCCACTGTCATTCACCATGAGAAGGGGTATCTTTCGAGCATGTGTGAACAGGCTTGCTTATTATGATCATGCTTATTATGTCAATCGCGGCTAGTATTATCAATGCGATCTTCTCAGTCCGCGACAGATGAAACAAATATGGCGCGTTGGGGAGATGATAAAACATTAATTTTCGTGACTTATATAGGAATCACGAATGTCTGTGGAATACTCGGTCACCGTTGTGTAAAAATAATATAGCGAGAAATAATGTTTATGAAACTTTATTAAAAGGCATGAATGATTCAAATCTTACAGTAAAAATTATAAAAACTAAAATCAAAAATGTGCGGATGGAAACTCGGGAACTGTTTTGATTTATTGGTTCACTTGAATTTTCTATTTCAGTTTGCAAAGTTTCAATTTTGATCTAGAGTTCCTCTCTATTCCATGACAAGAGCATGCCACTAATAAGCGTGTGTGTTTGATTGTTAGCTTTGAGCATGCTTATTTATGAGCATGCCACCAATAAGCATGCTAATAATGAGCAAGTGTGTACGGTTGTTATGGCATGCTTGTTAGTGGCATGCTCATTGGCATGCCACAAAATAAGCACGTGTATCTGTACCTTTATGCTCATCCGTTCCGCAGTGTGCCGCGAGCCGTTCGAAGAGTTCTACCACTGCATGGAGTGCCTGCCCACCTGCCCGCCCTCCCAGGTGTGCACCCGCTGCATCACCGGCTGCGGCTGCCGATACGGCTACGCGTGGAGGAGTTCCACCGACAGAACCTGCGTTCCGGTGGAACAATGTCGTAAGTGTCATAATATTATATTACCATTCTTTTTTATCAGGAAAATGACAGTTAAAAAAAACTAACCCATAAAAACCAAGTTTTTATTATGCTCCCTTTCTTTGTAAAATATAACAACAATTAAAGACCATTTAAAACATATAACACAACACTAAACTTGCGGGAATTTAATATACTTCTAAAATTTCAGATGTTTTGAGCTCTGACAAGACACTTCATGCTTCGAAGATTAAATTCTAAAAACATTTTTCAGTCAATTTAGATTTTCGAAATTCGTAGTGACGTACCTATTATGTATACCGACGGAGTAATTCGTATTAAAAAAATATTCCGCGACGTTATCGGGCCGTAATATTACATATAATAATAAGTAATATTATATATATATAATAAAACTTTTGTAATGATTCCAATTTGAAAAAACTATTAAAAAATTGAAAAATCCAAAATTGTACGATAATTATTATTATTTTTTAACGAAAATTTGATAGATATTCTTGATCGTCGCCACAAGTCTGCTTGCAAAGTTTCAGCTCGATTGGATCACGGGAAAAGGGTCAGAAATCGATCCAAAGTTTTTTCGACGGCAAGCAAGCAAGCAGACGCCACGAGTTAATATAAAGGGAGTAATAAAATAATATCCAGTAGAAATTACCTAACACCCGTTTAAGTATATCCACAAAGTTACATGCTCGCACACATAACACAAATACCTACGTGGCAATAAATTAAAACAATACGGTCAAAATACGAATATCGTAACATTTTAAAAAACCTGTTATACGCGACACTACTTTTTTTATTTTTTTTTTTTAAGAAATATGTGTGAATAAAAAATAAGTCAACAAAGTTCTATGAAACTGAAGGCCTACGCCATTATTTGGATCTTTAAAATCCCTTAAATCTCTTGTTCCGCTGTCTAAGACGCTTCATGGTCTTCAAGGGCTCTGTAGATTTGGTGAATTGTTGAACGGCTGGTTGTTCCAGTCTGAGAAATGGATCGACTTTACTCGACTTTTTCCTCTCTTTTGCTGAGAGTCCATATTTCGCAGCCATAGGTGAGCACTGTAAGTGTGTATTGCAAAACCACATTAGGACGACCGAATGCACTCCAGCTCAGCTTAGTTCCGTGAACGATTTCTTCGGACTCGCCTCTTACTATGGAAAATTAGCTGTCCCAGGTAGATATAATTATCGACTTCTTCAAGCTGGATACTATTAACACGTAAGACAATCGAGTAAAAGCAACTGTTATATCAGCATCAGTTGAGTTGATTTACATTTTTCATTTAATTTCGCATAACAACTTTCGTCACTTTGTCACTTACTGTAAACATGAAAGTCATTATTTTATTTAAATATTTAAAAAGGGATTAATATTAACACATAGTTTTTTATTATTAATATATTGATTTTAGTTATCACACGGATATAAATCGGCAGTATTTTAACTTATCAGAATTTATATATAAAATTTCACCTCAGGGTTAGAAATCGTCGAATGAAAGACAAACGCACTCTAAAAAATAAAATATTTTAAGTCAAATTATTGTATTAATTATTAATAATATACAAATTAATATACTCATATATTAAATATTTGAAAATAAATAAAATAAATCAATTAGAAAGATATGCAGAAAAAATAAATTTATTCAAAAAAATATTCAGTTGCCACCAGGACACGAGCCTGGAAATTTTCCTTTACATTTTTCAATTGTGTACATTTTTTAAATTGATACACCTTATATTAATTTAATATTTTTTAGATATCATTGAAATTTGTTTAAATATTGCAAATTCGTCATAAAATGTGTTTTAATGAAATAACAAATTTAAAACATATTACAATATTATTTTAACAAATCATAAATTTTAATTATAAAATTCCGTATGTTATTTTTACAGCTCCTCTTATCCCAACGACTCCTTATGCTTGATGGCTCCACTGCTCAAATCAAGCCTTGGCCTCCATCAGTCTTCGCCTCCATCTCTTCCCGATTCTTCTTCTTCCACCCGGATGTCTCTCGAGGATCCTCGATACTTAATCGAGTGTGTACAGAAATCTTATTTCATGGGATCCGTCAGAGGAGAAGTGAATTTGCTGCATTTTTAAACTCTATAAATTTATAACTTGTATTTTATTATTAATGATAAATATTGTTCATATTTTTATTAATGTGGACGTTTATAAGTAGAAAGACAAGGATTATAATGTTTTTAAAAAATACTGATTTAAGAAAATAATAATAGCATTGAATTTGCTTAACTACTGCGAAGCTTAAGGATACGTAGAATGTGAAGAAACATCCAATTATTTTTTTTGATAAAATGTTTATAAATTGTAGGATGATAGAAATAATGATAGGAAGCTTAGGCAAAAAAATGATATATTTCGGGAGAGGAAATTAATGATTGAAGTTTTTTAAATATGTTAATATACAAATTTTATAATGATAAAATAAAAGTAAAATGTTACTTTAATGAGCTTAATGCCATCTAGTTTGACTAAAAAATCGAAAAGGACCATCCAAACAAACAATAAAAATGAATATACCATTAACCGTGTTACCATTCTAAGGATAAGGACGAGTACCCATATGTATGAAATAATATGAAAATAGCAGTACATTTTCGAAGATTCACATTTATTTTAAAATATATTGTGGTAAATATAATCTTAGGAAAATATAAAATTTTGACTTACATTTTATCCATATTTTCTTCAATGTACTTTATAACAAAATATTGGCTATTTTCAAGTTGCATAAATAACAAATATTATATTCTTATTATGTACAACATGCAGGCAAAGTGTCTTAGTAAAGGCTTGCAAGAGTGTATTCCTACAGTTCTGTTGGATAACTTTATATAATATTTAATTATATAATAAATTATAGATATTTATTTATAAATATATAAAACAATATATTTATATTGGGCTACGGGTTATGTCAATTGGTTATTAAAACAATAAAGAGTAGCAGATATCTAATACACTAGGTACTTACTAATTCCAACAAACAAACTATTACCTACTATCAACCTTCATCGACTGCAACTTTTTACATGAAAAATATTATTAATCGCTTTCTGCACTTAAAGTTTTGATTTTTGAAAACGACATTTGAGTTGGCATAAATTCCAATCTAAATTGCGAACACCGACCATTATTTTTTGACGTTCGCTGATGCGACGGAATTCCTTTTGATTTTTCTTCGGTAAGACTTAAGGATTTTTGGTACTTTAAATGATAATATTTTTGTAACGCGTAAATTTACGACTGTAGGAATTTAAGCTCTTCTCTAGATGTCTTCTATTTTGTTTGTTTCAATGTTAGCTATTTTTTCAAATGATGGGTGTTTTTCCGTGCTTGCTAAGCCATGTCTTGTCTAAAAAACATTTCTTCATTAATTAAAGGCAGCACAATGTCTTTAATATCACCAAGCACATTTCATTTTAATGATTTCCGAATGTGATTCATATCGACAACAAGCGCAAACGCGAGCTTTATCTAAAGTAGTCTGAGCAAAGCAGATGCGCGCGAGCGTATTTTGGTGTCCCCGTCCTTTTCATTTGCTTATAATTGTTATTTTGGTATTATTTAAAGCAAAATTCTATTTTTCGTGCACGAAAAAATTAAAATAAGTATAATATTTCAACTTGCAGTAACATTTGCAGTAAAAATGATAAAAAATATTTTTTCGCGACTTTGAGGCCAATCCGGAGACTAAAGTTGATTCTCAATTTAAATGGTATTTTGCACATGTAATTTTGACGTAATTTGGCACCATTCTGTCTTTATAAGTATCACGCAATTAAAAAAAGATTTAAAAAAATATATTATTACAGTAGGCAAATAGACTTGTTTTATGTTTAATTAAAGTTTTGTGAATAAGAAATGAAATTATAATAATCACATTTTAATACAAATAAGGATTCTGCCGATGCTTTTATTTTATTTGACTTGTATTAAAGGGAATGAATTATACATATTCGATATAAGTTACTATATTGATGGTCCAAACAAAAAAATGCAAACTTTGATGTCGCATATCTCCATGATAGCTTGAACATTTTCGACTCAAAATCGAGGCAGGAATATAGTCCTACGAGGTTATTAATGTTTTCCAAATAACCCTGTTAATATATATATATATATATATATATATATATATATAATATATATATTAGGTCCTTACATATGAAATTGGGCGTTTTGGCGTACTGGCAGATTTGATCTCTATATAATATATATATATATATTATATATATATATATATATATATATATATTAGGTCCTTACATATGAAATTGGCGTTTTGCCGTACTGGCAAATTTGATCTCAAATATCTTCTCTTTGGTTAGGAATTCCAAATCCAAATTTATACAGCTATTTACTCATGTATTTGTGTTTTGAAAATTATAATTCATTTGTTTTTTCCTCAATTGTTTTTTTCTTTGCGTCACTCAGTTTACAAAATGAAAAACTTGAAATATCGCGTTATTTACGAGTACGAGTTCCACCGTGGCACCAGTGCTGCAGAAACGGCTCGAAGGATTAATGATGTGTATGGCGACGGTGCCGCAAAAGAAAACACAGTGCGTTTTTGGTTCCAACGTTTTCGTTCTGGAAATTTCGACCTGCAGAACAAGCCCCGTGGACGGCCGGAGACCAAAGTTGATAATGAAGAATTGAAGGCTATTGTGGAAGCGGATCCATCGCAAACCACATCCGAGTTAGCTGCAGGCTGCGGTGTTAGTGATAAAACTGTTTTAATCCACTTGAAGCAAATTGGTAAGGTGAAAAAGCTTGAAAGGTGGGTACCTCACGAATTGAGTGAAGCAAATCAACAAACGCGCGTTGACTGCTGCGTTGCATTACTCAACCGGCACAATAATGAAGGGATTTTAAATCGAATCATTACCTGTGATGAAAAGTGGATCCTGTACGATAATTGGAAGCGCTCATCGCAATGGCTGAACCCTGCCGAACCAGCCAAACCATGCCCCAAGCGAAAATTGACTCCAAAAAAGTTACTTGTGAGCGTTTGGTGGACTAGTGCTGGTGTCGTTCACTACAGCTTTCTTAAATCTGGCCAGACGATTACGGCAGATGTCTATTGTCAGCAACTGCAAACCATGATGGAAAAGCTAGCTGCTAAACAACCGAGGCTGGTTAATCGCTCTAGGCCACTGCTGCTTCATGATAACGCTAGACCACACACTGCACAACAGACGGCTACCAAATTAGAGGAGCTTCAATTGGAATGTCTAAGACATCCACCGTACTCTCCGGACCTTGCCCCAACAGATTACCATTTTTTTCGAAATTTGGATAACTTCTTGCAAAGGAAAAAATTCAACTCCGATGGGGCAGTCCAAACCGCCTTCAAAGATTTTATTGATTCCCGTCCGAATGGTTTTTTTAGTAAAGGGATCGATGAACTACCTATGAGATGGCAAAAGTGCATAGATAGCAATGGTACATACTTTGATTAAATAAATATATTATAATAAAAAAAAATCGGCTTTATGTTCCTCCCATACTAAACGCCAATTTCATATGTAAGGACCTAATATATTATATTATATATATATATATAGAGGTAGATATAATATATAGAATAAGATAGATATATATATATATGATATAGATATATATATATATATATATGTATATATATATATATTATATAGTATATATATATTTGCTTATATAGATATATCTATATATATATAAAGAAATAAATAAATGAAATTAAGAGAAATACACAAATATCAAATAATAAAACTGAAAAAAAAAAACTTACGAGCATCTGAATAGAATCCAGTCCGTGGCCTCCACCGCGAAATATCTGTAGAAGCCTTTCATATGATCCAATGTCATCGGACTCTACTTACATGTCCGCTGGCGATAAAAAAGTAGAAAATAATAAATAAAACCCCATAATTTAATACCACGAGCGAATTTGACGAATAACTGAACCGAGCACGGACCAAAGCGACCGCGAGCGGAGCGATATTCTGGAGCTAGATGGATGAGGGACGGGCTGCAGATCCACTGGACCATAAGGAGGATGCGGCATCGGAGACTCGAGACCGCGCGGACGATCTCGGAGGCTGTGAAAATGCATCACCACGCACGGCGGTATCGCGAAATCAAGAAATTTCCTACAGAATTCTCTATTCTGCTCAGTTCTTGCTTCCGTATTTATAATTGCTTTATTAGCAGCCTTAGACCAGGATTAGTGACCATTTAGAATCAATACTCATTAGTACAACATAGATATAGCTACTCCGTGATAGGAGTTAGATAGCCAGGTAATTTAACTAAGTGACAATTTGTACAATAAATGATATTATAAAACTTAATCTCTTTTAGTTCATTGTAAAGCCCAAACTAGCCTAATCATAAACTAGCCTAAGCCCATATGCTCTAGTCTCTTGCTCTACTGCGGCAGCTGGTGGAGGTAGAACTACGGTCGGGTGGCTGTAAACTAAACGGAACAGAGATCTCTTCTAGACCTTTCCATAAGAATACCGCCCGTACAGAAGTCCCGTATTTATTTAGTTTTGTATATATATTGCAACGGCACTGGCGGAGCGCCAGGCCACCCATACTTGCCGTGCATCCACCAGCTAACTCGGACGGTCACGAGACTTCTCAGGCACGGTGCGTGCTTCTCATGGAGTTCCAGGCGCTGGTCGTTGCTGGAGGGTGTGTCGGTGTATGTGTGTGCGTGAATAAGTATGAATGAATGTGCGTATGATACGTGTGTGTGTGAATACCTGACCACTTGGAGAGGAATCTTCAAAACAAAGACGGTGCATTACAGAAAGGCTTACATTTAATCAAATCGGTATAAAACAACATTGGCAGCGAACGCTGACTCTCCTTAAATCTTATAAACAAAAGTGGGGTAAACAAATTAAGGCAAAAGGCCTGATAGAAACTGCCGAAGGCGGGCAAACGAACAGAATAAGTCAGTGATCACAGAATTTAAATTAGTAAAATAAAACAAAAGTTCTTTGGTCGATGAACATTGATTCGGAGAGGACGAGAACTCCGACGTAACGTGATGACCCCCGACTGCAAATATTCCATTGCGCCTTTGTCGGCGAGTACCCGACGTGGTGTCGCAGGAATGATAATTAAGGGATACCCACTTGGTGCTTCCGACGGATCGAGATCGTACTTTCATTTGGTTCCATCGAGAGCCGCCATCGGCACAGATCGTCAGCCTCGCCTCCCTCGCGAGATGACTTGGCCATGGGCACGGTCCCGCCGGCGCACGGCTGATTTGGGGTCCAACATCGTCTAATCGTGACTCCAGGAGAATCCCGGTCGTCTCCGACGACAATTAAAACATCGCCTCATGGGGCGAGCGTTACGGCATTGTTCACATCATACTCGAAACATGGAATAAACAATGGCGAATATTGCTGTGTCGCAGATTTACTTACCATCGATTGCCATTATGTATTCGATGAACCCGTCTAAAGCAAGAATTTGCAGCTGCCAGTCAAGCTAGCGGGTAGAATGACGCCGAAAAAATAAAAGTGAAATTGGCAGGCCTGCCGGGTACCAATCGCACGCTCGGATACAGGCCTTTTTAAATCGCCGTATTTAAGGTGGATAAGTGCGATCGTATTTGATCACATCTCAATATATTTTCAGTTTTATTATTTGATATTTGTGCATTTCTCTTAATTTCATATATATATTTCTTATTAAATATTAACGGAACTCGTTTCCTTAAATAAATGAAATATATATATATATATAAATATTTTATTATATCCAGGCGAGCCATTCTTTAAAAATTCGTTGTAGTATCAAACCTGAAATATTTTTTGTAGATGTACACTATAGTAGGTAAGATGGTTTGGATATTATGACATTTGAGTTCGGTTGATTTTGGAAGATAACAGGTAACACAGATATAAAAAAATTAGTAAGCAAAATTAACAAACCTGATTTTTTATATGTTTAACGGGACAGTATTATACGCCTACATTAATCTTTGCCAGATGCCTTTCGCGGGTCACTATTTCCGCCAGACGATTTTGGTTTACAAAAATCCATAGAAAGTTGTATTTTTAACAATAAAACACAATTTTGGTTTTTATTTTTAGATTTATGTTTAATTTATTAAGGTTAGATTTATAAAATAGATCAGCAATATAAAATACCTTAAGCAAATTAAAATGAATATATTTGGTAAAATGCATAAAAATTGTGTATATATAAAATATACTCGTAGGTACTAAAGAACCTGGGGGTAAGATATAAAATAAGTAAAAAGTATTTACAAATGGAGGTTTCTTTTCCGTCTGTGGAAAACCTTTTGTGATCTTTTTACAACGATTGAATAATAGTTGTATTCAGTCACAGCTTCCTTGAGAAAGTAGAAAAAGTTAAATATGTCGCGATTCGGGTCAATGGCTGTGTGTGTCCATAGAAATTATGTTTAGGATTATTTTCAAATATGTATAAATAACGGAAGAACATTTTTGTTTAGATATTTTAGAAACCTATGCTAAGTTATTTTATTGAAGCTCTTTCAAATGAAGGTGTTATTCAACTAATATTGAGAAAGAGAGATAATTCATTATCGGAAATTTATATTTTAATATTTCATAAGAAAAAATATTGGTATTTTAGAAATATCGAAATTACACGTGGAGAAATTTTTCTTTTTACATATATTTTTTTAATAATTTTTTTTAACAAATATAACTCTGTTTAGTAGAAAAAATTATACTACAAAATATTATTTTTTCAAAAATAATTACTTTATCGAGTAAATCCTATAATTTTATAACATTAGAATTTGAGACACTCAATGTACTTACATACTAAGAATATTATTTATTTATGTACGAGTTTATTCAACCCAATTATCCTGCTGGTGTAGTAAATGAAGATAATTCAAATGTACATAGGGTACTAATATGTTCATTCATTTTATTTTTCTATTTTAAGGAGTGATTTCTAATCTACAATATAATATGTATGCATGTATATGTCAAAGCAAGCATTGAAATTAGTAAAATACGCTTTTCAATGAGATTTTATAACACCACTGTTGGCTTAAAATACCCATGCTATGGCTTGATCCTATTATTAAAATGTAAACAATAATACCGATCGGCCTTAGGGTTGTTTGTTAGGGCGGTGCCGCATCAAATGCCGGCGGCGGCGTCGCGGCGTTGCTCCGCGCTTTTCATCAAGTTCCCCTAATTTCATTTTTTCGGTTAACAAAGGCTGCTCGGACAATTCTGTGAGGAAGTTTTCTGGATTTTATTAGCTGAGACTATGGAACGTCTGAGTAAATATAATTCTAAATTATCTATTTATTTTATATTATTATTAATTATGTATTATATTATTAAGAGAACCTTTTATCATCGTTATCATCATCGTAGCTCGAAAAAGCGATTTCGTCTTCCCCTGACTTCATTTCGGTACTATTTGATCATTCGGAGATACTGGAGGATTCATTTTGGTACTCGATCCTCTGGCAAGAAGTTTCTAAGCCTTCTTAGTGTAGACCTTGTAGTAGTATCAGTTTCCGGTAGCATCGTTCTAGTATCGGTAGACTACGAGGGTTTCTTTGATGTCGTTATTTCTCTTTGAAATTTCTCCTTTTATTCCCAACTATTCTTTCCAACCCCGGGAAAAAGAAACTGATCAATCTCCGCGACTATCAAATCTCTTCCCGGTTCCGGGCTGGAACCCACCGATTCTTTTTATCGTACGAAACGACGAAATAAAAACACGAAAGGCTTCGACAACTCCGGCGACAAAAAGGAAAATTTCTTCGTAAAATAGCTATCAAAAGAAGGAACAAAAGTATTAAATTAAAGACACGCAGGCTATTTTTCTCAAAACTTTCTTTTTTAGACTCTGTGATATGTATTTTTTCAAAACAAAAAATATAAAGTTACAATCTAACATGTTCCAAATATTTCTTCATTTAAATTTTTGAGTACTTAAATTATAAATTGTTGAGTTCTTACTCGCATTAAATAATAAAGAAAACACATCATCTTTATTAACCCTAAATATATACAAAATATGAAACAATTTTAATTTTAAGACATTTTGATTACATACTTCATTGCCAAATCATTCGAAAGATATTTTGGATGAAACACACAACCTTACCTTAATTATTCATTTAATTAAAAACTGGATTTTCTAAATAACTCTACGTAAGAATACGTCTTTGAGACAGTAACATTTTTTTAAGTAGTAGTAGTATTTAATAGTAGTAATAGTATATAATAATAATTATTTAATAGACCATTAATTTAATATTAAACATATTACAGTTAATTATTTTATAAGTAGTAAGACTCAGATCTGGACGAGATTAAAGGAATGGAAAAAATCTGAAAACGTTTAGTATTTTGAAGAATTTTTTGACAATTTCATAAAGTTGGGGGGTTTTGAGGAGTACACTAATTGGTGTTGCGGTTTAAAATACAAATGCGGTTATTAGAAATACAAATAGTTCCATTGAAATTTGTTCAAGTGGAGAAAAAACGTTCTTTGCGGGACTTCAAATTCAAGGCGAGACGTTGTTTGGCACATACGAGATGAAAATAGAAACGATGATCACAGCATGAATCTAGACCCCAAATTAAGATGGAAAATCCTACCTCTTGATATGCTGGATGCTGGTGTGAGGTGCAAGGATGCCTTTTTTCTTCAATGATCTGGTCCAGCTGCAGACACAAACTCCAGTCGATCGCCGATGAATTAACGATAATACCGAAATGTCACAATCCACGGATGAGGTTTTTTCAAATGCAAGTGCTATGCGGGTTTATATTAAGGACTGGTCTTTATGTGATGCGTATTAGCATAAAGAATACAAATATGATGGGTTTGGTTTACCTGCATTATTGCATACCTACGAAAGGGTATGCAATAATACATTATGCATATACTACTCATCTATTTTAGGCACAACATATTTCTGACTAATAAATATGGATTTTAATATAACATGCGTGTCTTATCTGCGAAATATAGATATTTTTAAAATTTTCAGCTATTTTGAAAATTGCTATCATTGATATAACAGATTCTACAGGTACCATTTTACAACGGGCTGCGTAAATGCTTGAATAAACTGATCATCTATTTTATTTCGTACCATTTTCAGGACATAAATAACATTGAGAAAATTACCAACTCTATCGGCTCCGTTCAAATTAAGAAAGCTTTATGGATCAAAGTGATTCATGAAGAAGAAAACGTAAGGGAGGATAACCTCTTCTAAGATTTACTATAATTGGCAAAGTAATCCAATTTATGTGCGTTAAATAGGCTAAAGCTTTTCTTAAGTACACGGCTTCAATGAAAAGTTTTTTACAATAAGAAAGTAATAAAGATATACTAAAAAAAAAATTTTAATAAAGGCAAAATGAATGATTTTTAAGTGAATTTTCAAAAAATATTTTATATACCGGTGGCGTGTATGAAAGCATTGATGCTAGATCACGTTTTTTTTCCTGAGTTCAAGACTTAAAAGTCGCACATCTTAAAATGGGAAATTTTAAAGGATTTTCACGTCTAAGATGTGTTTTTTGTAATTTATTATCTAGAAAGATGTAAAATCCATGTTTGTCTTATGTCATTTAGTTCGCTCTCAATTGCTTTATTTGAGTATATGGAATAAAGGATAGCTCGTCACCACAAGCACTGTAATTCAAAAAGTCTTCTCGTTTTAATTGAATTATCTTTAATTTTACTTTTTCATAGGTTGTATTTTTTAATTTTTATTTGAATTAGAAGAGATACCGGGCCAAATATGACAAGTGGGAGCCCAAATTGAATATTACGACAAAAAAGAACTAACTTTTTTTTTGTAATTTTTGTATGAACATAAGATTAAATGGAGCTGACAGTATACATACGATAAAATAGAACTGATCAAACACCAAAATCTCAGCATATACGACAAAATGGAATTTTGTACTGACGAAACTAGAGTAGGTACGATTAAATGGATTGGAGCGATTTGTAGATCAAGTCTCAAAGCCTCACGCCATCACAATAAGTCAAAAACGACGATTTTGACCATACGACAAGATAGAACTGGGGTGACGAGTTCTAAAGGTTCGTACACAACTTTATTCTAGCATCAATTTTCTACGTGATATTATACAGTATGTACTTTTTTATAATTTCTAATATATTTTTGTTATAAAGAATTTTGTCATACTGGATCCATCCAGCATGACATCAGAGCATCCACAATTTTGTTACACTTCCCCTAGATATTTTTGTATGGATAGAATTGCAACTAGTTGAACCTAATTTATGTTCTAATTGTATTTAACTATTTTTTTCAAATTAAATAATAAATTGTTCTTTTGTCCCATCACTAGCAGTTAGTAAATGTACTTATCCCGTCTGGCACTATTTGATTTGATATTACAGGTTTTTTTAAAACATATATTTTGTTTTAAGGTAGTGATTTTGTGCGTTTATTATGTTTCTAGGAATGGTTATAATTTATTTTGAATGATCTTAAAAGTTTATAAAAATAATCAATATAGATATGACAAGATGACAATTACGGTAATGCACTTACCCCGAAGACGGGGTAAGTACATATACCACGACTTTAATTAGGAAAACACCTACAAAATCAATTAAAAAGCATATTGTCGTCTAATTATAAACGAAATTATGTTAAGAAATAGTTAATATATGTATGAAGGACGACTACCATACTCACACATCTATAGCCGCCGAGATACACGTGCAACAGGCGCGAGGTCATCAAAAATCTCCAAAACAGCTAGACAAATGAATGTTTCTAAATAATTGTACAGAGAAAGAATGGAATGTTTAAAACGTGTATCTAATTATTTAAAAAATATATATGTTTTTAAATTTTTTTTTTATTAGATTTTTTTTTAAATACAAATCTTATATATTTACATATTTGATACATAAAATAATTTAGGTACATAAATTTTTTATCATTGTACCTCTCCAAAAAGAGACTAATTCTTGTGTCTGGAGAGGGAGTTACACTTTTATACATACTTGAATGATGAAAATATTTTTTTATTCTAAATCTTCATTATTAATCCGAAAAAGTATCAATACTAGAGGTATGGATACTTCTATGAATACGATATTCTTTCAACTATATTATTCATTAATTTATTTATTTGTTAGGAAATATTAACAGACTAGCTGTTCGTCCCCGGCGTTGCACGGGTTAAGAATTAAGTTCAAAATAAATTTTTGGGGGGAAACAAAGGTTCGATTCGAACGGTATAGATTTGCATATAAAATATATCAGAAAGAGGGGAAAGGGTAAAAGGGGAGGGAGGAAATGTTACATGTGTTACCCAACGGGTCATAAAGAATAAGTTTCCAAAGTTTGAGTCCGATCGGTCGAACGATACAGATTTGCATCCTAAATAGAAGGAAGGGGTAAAATATAGGGGAGAAATGTTACCTTTGTTACCCGAGGAGTCTTAATGAATAAGTTTCCAAATTTTCAGTCCGATCGGTCAAACGGTAGAGATTTACATCGAAAATATATCAAGGGGAGGAGAAGGGGTAGAATAATAAAAGGAAATGTCACCTATGTTACCCGCCGAGTTCTAAAGAATTATTTTCCAAATTTTGAGTCCGGTCGGTCGAACGGTACAGATTTGCATTAAAAATATATCAGGGGGAAGGGAAAGAGTAAAAGAATAGGGGATAATGTCGCCTATGTTATCCGCCGGGTCCTAAAGCATACGTATGCGAAATTTGAATTGAATCGGATAAACGGTGTAGATTTGTATAGAGAACAGACAGACAGATATTGCGTTTTATAGGTATAGATATAAGTGAGTGTAAATAGATAAATAGATAGTAATTAAAACTAAATTAATTAATCAATTAGAAAGATATACAGAAAAATCTAATCCACGAAAAAATATTTTGGTTACTACCGGGATACAATATAAATATTTTTCTGTATGTCTTTCTAATTGATTAATTAATTTGGTTTTAAAAACTTCAAGTTTACGAACTTTGTTCTGAAAAATTACAACTTCACAAATATGAATGTGTTCTTGAATTTAAAATAGATAGTAATTAACTTATTAACATATATCCTAGCATATTTCACATAAAAAATATTTCATCAATAGCGATACTTTTCATTCGGTACCGTGTCCCTTACATGTCACGGCTGTCAGTGATTTCACCAAACTGAAGCTAGCGTGGTTGAAACGTGATCTCATGGTGATCCGCCAGGTAGAGATGTGGTTTACTATTTAGTGTTGTACGCTTTAGGGCATGTTCAATATTTAATTAGAACTTAAGCGTGGCAATTACGACTTTTAGCCTCACAAGTTATCATATTGGTTTAAAAAATACAGACAAATCGAAATGTACATGAAAAGAGATTAAGTCCAGTTGATTGGGACAGTCGAGATATCCTCTCAGTAGTTTAAATAATAGTGTTAGATCAGCACGTGCTCTTCGCTTTTTAAGTTGTGGAAATGTAGTGGTTTGATATTCTGATGATATGATAAATTCGTGATAAGAGTCAAAAGATAAGTTAGATCTAGTGTTGAGGCGACTAGGCGAAGAAATTTCTTTTGTATTTGTTCAAATCTCGCGATGCATGTAATTTTTTGTAGGTTCCACACTTGAGATGCATATTCCAGGTTGCTTCGAACGAACCTATAGTACAATAGTTTTAGGGTGAATGGATTTTTAAAGTTTTTGCACGTACGCATTATGAAACCTAGCATGCTATAGGCCTTTGACGTAATTTGATCAATATGGTTCTTAAAAAGGAGTTTGTTATCGAGAATCAAACCAAGGTCCTTTTATTCGCTTTTAATTTCTAGTGGGGTGTTATCTATTGTGTAGGCAAAATGAATTTTGTTGAGATTCCTCGTGAACGTGGTTTGATGACATTTATTGGTATGAGGAGGTGTTTATTAACTATACAGTAGACCGATATGCGGGTAAGATCATCTTGGATTCTTTTACTGTCTTCTAGGGAGCTAACTTTGACATAGATCTTCATATCATCAGCGTACAGAAGAAAGTTAGTGTATTGGAAGCAGGTGTGTATGTCGTTTATGTATATTATGAATAGTAACAGTCCGAGCAAACTCCCTTGGGGGACTCCCGAGGAGATGCGAGCCCAATCTGATTTGAAACCACCAACGACTACCGCTTGGTTTCTGTTATTGATATAGGAGATAAGCCATCGTAGTAAGTCTCTATGAATACCAATTTTTAGTAGTTTATCGACTAAAATGCGATGATCTACTTTGTCAAAGGCCTTACTATAATCTGTATAAATAGCGTCAGTTTACACTCGCTGATCCATAGCGGATAGTACATAATGTATGAAAGTAGTCAGATTTGTAGTGGTAGAGCAACCAGCAATGAATCCGTGTTGTTGGGGAATTATGTATGGCTTAATAGCGTTGAAAACCTCTGTGTAAACAATTTTTTTAAATATTTTACTGAAAATTGTTAATTTAGAAATGGGTCTATAATTTGCCACTTTATTTCTATTGCAGATTTGAAAATGGTTATTTATGCGTTTTTCCATTGAACTGGGAAAGTACCTTCATTGATAGATTTAGTGAACAATAGGCTGAGCGGGATGACAATACTGGAGCGGCACGCATGAACGAATGAAGGCGGGATTCCGTCAAACCCAGCGCCCTTGTTTAAAATCAGACTGTTTATGTGATTTTGTAGGTGGGTTGGATTGACTGTGATGTGTTGTATATCGGCAGGACCAAATTCGTTTTCAATGGTCGAATGAACCCCCGGAGTACTATGGTCAAACACTATTTAAAAAATATTTAAAAATATTTAAAAAAAAAAAAAAGTTTTTTTTTTTTAAATATTATTTTTGTTTTCCTAATGAAGAAGCCATTGGCTTCGAAACATGTTGATTTTTTTCAATAAATAAGTGGTTTAAAAAAAGTTAATTTATATGAATTATAATTATGTTACCACAAAATAAATTTGCTACATTTGAAGAAGAAACTTGTATTTCTCTTTGCAGATTTTAGTTAAGGATGGCGTATACCATGGGGAGAACTGGTTTGGGGGAGTACTTAGTTGGAATGTAGGTTTTAATATTTTTTTCAAGAATGTTGTAAAATAATGTGATTGCGTCATTTGTATTTAAATTTTCGAATAGTGAGGCCCAATTCAAGGAGTTCAGCTCACGATTGATTGATTCATAATCTCCGTGTCGATATAGAATCACTTTTATTCAGCTTATTATCAGGAGAGTGTCCAGACAACGAAATACTTATGTTGATCGCTTTGTGGTGTAAATCTTCCTCAATTAGAGGATCGTCGCTCGCTTTTGCATTAATTATGTTGTCATTGCAGACAACCAGGTCTAGAATTCTACCCAAACAGTTTACCGAGTCGTTAAATTGCTGAAGACCTAGGTTATTAAGTGAATCACAGAAATCTCCGCTGAATGATGTTGTGGAATAGGTTGGAGATAGTGATGAACTGTCACTTCCACCTCCCCATGAAATATCCGGTAAATTAAAGTCTCCGAGTGAGAAATACGTCAGATGGAACAGAGTTTTCAATGATTATATTTAATTGGTCTATAAAAGTTTGTAATAGAAAAGAGTGAGAGGGATCTCCTGGCAGATAGACAGCACACATATAAATTTCTTTGCTTAGAGTTGGATGTTATGGGGATACAAACCCATATATCTTCTGCCTCAGTCCGCCAGTGAGGTATTTCTATTGCATTATAGATTGATATGACTGCAAGAACAACACCACCGCCTAATTTTTGACCGGTACTAGCGTAATTTCTATCTCGTCTAAATACAGTATATCTGGAATCGAATATTTCACAGTTATTGATATTATTTATTAACCAACTTTCCAAAATTCTCACACAATCCCAATGATTACATAGAACATTTTTAAGAAACATATCTATTTTTGTACGTAGGTCTCTTGCATTTTGTAAATATATATCTTACTTTCTTGGTTAACGAGCTATCTGAGTGAAAGAAGGCAAAGGGTAAAAATATATTCATATGTATCAGAATGTTTTCATGCAACTAGTGGTGTACCACAGGGATCGCATCTTGGACCAATACTATTTCTATTATTTGTGAATGACATTTCAACAATATTTAATGACATTGAATATTTGCTGTTTGCAGATGGTCTAAAAATCTTTAAATCAGTAACTAACATTTATGACTGCAACATATTACAGAAAAACCTAAATTCTCTTTCCGTATGGTGTGAAACGAATAAACTGTACTTAAATTTAAATAAATGCAAAATTGTATCATTTACTAGATTAAAATCAAAAATAAATTTTGAATACTCTCTATGTAACACCAAACTAGAAAATGTTGACTGTATTCGAGACTTAGGGGTAGTATTCGACTCTAAACTTACTTTTACTAAACATATAAATGCGATAACTTGTAAGTCTCTAAAATCACGCCCATTTCAATCAATTGAAAGTATTAAAATGTTATACATATCTCTTGTCCGGAGCCAATTAGAATATTGCTCATCAGTTTGGTCTCCATATTATAATGGGCATATAGACAGTATTGAGCGTGTCCAATGCAAATTTCTCAAATACATTAACTACAGGTTAAGCATACCAACACAAAACATAGAATACAATTACATATTGAAGAGACTAAAATTACTCACATTATATGAGAGAAGAAAAATTTATGATATAGTTCAGAAGAACAGAAGAATATGTAAAGAATTACAAAATTGTAAATAATATGTTGGACAGCCCTGACCTTGTAGCATGTATCGATTATAATATCCCTTCCACACATAGAACTCGAAAAATTGTCACATTCCATCGCAACAATTGCAATACTAATTTACAATCAAATTCTGTGATACACAGAATATTGGGGACTGGTAATGAATATGGTTGTACGATTGACATTTTCGTCGACAGTCTGGAGAAAGTAAAGTTTACACTTAAAGAGGCAATACTGCTTCGTTACTGACTTCAACTGTTAATATGTAATGGTGGGTAATATATATTTTTCATACACATTGCTGCTTTGTACTTTATATTTTTAATTTCTATACTCATGTTTTGGTGCTATTCCTGATACTTTTTATATTTTGCTACTTATAACTAATATTGTTTAATGTATGTTCTTTTTAATTTTATGTCATATTTTTTAGGTAAAAGCCTATACACATTGCTGCTCTTTACTTTATATTTTTAACTTTTATACTCATGTTTTGGTGCTATTCCTGATACTTCATATTTTGCTACTTATAACTTATATTGTTTAATGTATGTTCTTTTTAATTTTATGTTATATTTTTTAGGTAAAAGCCTATACACATTGCTGCTCTTTACTTTATATTTGTATCTTTCATACTCATGTTTTGGTGCTATTCCTGATACTTCATATTTTGCCACTTATAACTTATATTGTTTAATGTATGTTCTTTTTAATTTTATGTCATATTTTTTAGGTAAAAGCCTATACACATTGCTGCTCTTTACTTTATATTTTTAACTTTTATACTCATGTTTTGGTGCTATTCCTGATACTTCATATTTTGCTACTTATAACTTATATTGTTCAATGTATGTTCTTTTTAATTTTATGTTATATTTTTTAGGTAAAAGCCTATAAACATTGCTGCTCTTTACTTTATATTTGTATCTTTCATACTCATGTTTTGGTGCTATTCCTGATACTTCATATTTTGCTACTTATAACTTATATTGTTAAATGTATGTTCTTTTTAATTTTATTTTATATTTTTTAGGTAAAAGCCTATACACATTGCTGCTCTTTACTTTTTTTAAACATTTTTTACTCATGTTTTGGTGCTATACGGATATTGTTTAATGTATGTGCTTTTTGAAATTTATTTTATATTCTTTATGTAAAAGCCTAATGGGCGTAAACAAATAAATAAATAAATAAATATATCTATCGATGACATCATTCCGGAATTATAAGTCATATTGTAAAAGATAATGTAGACATATCATATTCAAAAGAAATTGAAATGCATATACATATGTAGCAAATTGGATAAATAATAAATTTAAAATAATAGAATGAAGTATGATGTATATACGTACATAGCAAACTGGGTAAATAATAAATAGAACATAATATAACGTACAAACATGAAGAAGGGATATAGTGCGCACGCGATTGCAAGAGGTAGGTATTAGGTCTTTACATATGAAATTGAGGTTTATTATGGGAGGAACATAAAGCCGATTTTTTTTATTATAATATATTTATTTAATCAAAGTATGTACCATTGCTATCTATGCACTTTTGCCATCTCATAGGTAGTTCATCGATCCCTTTACTAAAAAAACCATTCGGACGGGAATCAATAAAATCTTTGAAGGCGGTTTGGACTGCCCCATCGGAGTTGAATTTTTTCCTTTGCAAGAAGTTATCCAAATTTCGAAAAAAATGGTAATCTGTTGGGGCAAGGTCCGGAGAGTACGGTGGATGTCTTAGACATTCCAATTGAAGCTCCTCTAATTTGGTAGCCGTCTGTTGTGCAGTGTGTGGTCTAGCGTTATCATGAAGCAGCAGTGGCCTAGAGCGATTAACCAGCCTCGGTTGTTTAGCAGCTAGCTTTTCCATCATGGTTTGCAGTTGCTGACAATAGACATCTGCCGTAATCGTCTGGCCAGATTTAAGAAAGCTGTAGTGAATGACACCAGCACTAGTCCACCAAACGCTCACAAGTAACTTTTTTGGAGTCAATTTTCGCTTGGGGCATGGTTTGGCTGGTTCGGCAGGGTTCAGCCATTGCGATGAGCGCTTCCGATTATCGTACAGGATCCACTTTTCATCACAGGTAATGATTCGATTTAAAATCCCTTCATTATTGTGCCGGTTGAGTAATGCAACGCAGCAGTCAACGCGCGTTTGTTGATTTGCTTCACTCAATTCGTGAGGTACCCACCTTTCAAGCTTTTTCACCTTACCAATTTGCTTCAAGTGGATTAAAACAGTTTTATCACTAACACCGCAGCCTGCAGCTAACTCGGATGTAGTTTGCGATGGATCCGCTTCCACAATAGCCTTCAATTCTTCATTATCAACTTTGGTCTCCGGCCGTCCACGGGGCTTGTTCTGCAGGTCGAAATTTCCAGAACGAAAACGTTGGAACCAAAAACGCACTGTGTTTTCTTTTGCGGCACCGTCGCCATACACATCATTAATCCTTCGAGCCGTTTCTGCAGCACTGGTGCCACGGTGGAACTCGTACTCGTAAATAACGCGATATTTCAAGTTTTTCATTTTGTAAACTGAGTGACGCAAAGAAAAAAACAATTGAGAAAAAAACAAATGAATAATAATTTTCAAAACACAAATACATGAGTAAATAACTGTATAAATTTGGATTTGGAATTCCTAACCAAAGAGAAGATATTTGAGATCAAATTTGCCAGTACGGCAAAACGCCAATTTCATATGTATGGACCTAATATTTTGGAGGAATATGTATATGAAGTGTGGATGACTGAGACCGTTACACAATGATGATAATGATATATATAAACAGTTCGAGATTATCGCGTGACAAATAAAGTTTCAATTTGAACATGTTTTGGTAAAGATTTGTTATGGTAAGTATCAGTTTTGTAAATAATATTGAAAAAATGGGTGACGCAGAATACACATTGTTACTATTTCTGTCGCCTAATCGCCTGTAGCTTGGAATGAGAAGTGTAATGCACATGATATGTATTGAATATACTTATAGAGTACCATACAGAGCAAAGCGGCTGTTGACCAATCATTGTGGAATCGGGTTAAGTAGGGTCAGGGGAGTTCAAGGAAATGAGAGAAGGGAGTTAGGTCTGGTGATGGTATACGAAAATTTATAATCCAATTATAATCCAGATATCTTCTGTAGGTCCCGCTCGCTTTCGATCCGATGGGAGGTGATGTATCGTTCCGTCGCAACAGAATAGTTGAGTTTCTCGTCCAACAGTAAGAAAAACCCTGAAGGCGTGCGAGAGATTTAGCCTCATAAAGAAGCTTCTTTTTTTCTGCCGTTAGATGTTCATTGATAAAGAATCTTTGTGTTGCTCCAGTAAGGCCAATGTCTGTGGTTGAAACACCCCGCCTTTTTCGTATCGCTGATAGAAGTCCGTCCTTGTTAGGTAGTCCAGATCATCAGCAGCCAGGGGAAATCCGACGGTTTCAGCATATAAAAACAGAAACAGTATATAAAAACAGAAAACAGCATATAAAAACAGAAAACAGAAATATAAAAGCAGAAGGCCGTATTTTCAGGCGACAAATAATATTATTTGATGCCCTGAAAATTATAAAAACAAGATAATTTGGCAATAAGAGAGTATTTTCTATTTCAAACAATTATTATCTTGAACTAAAACAAGATAAATTATATTATAATCGTTCATTGGTCATTTTGAGATTTTTAACTGCAGTAAATGTTTCCATTGATTATTGAATGGATGACTTTATCTTGTAGATGTATAACATGTTTTGACGTAGTCAATTTGCTCGCTTTGTGCTAACTTAAGTCATCAGAATGTTAACCTAATTTGTCAACCTTCGGTTAATGAATACTCTTAATGTACCTCCTATTATTTTTAATAAGAAAACGTTTTCATATCATTAAAATATATGTACATAAATTAGTAAAAGCAGATGATATATTTGCCTATTAAAAATAATTGGCAGTACATCATTCTCATAAATAAATACGTGTATAAGTAAGTGTTCCCAATAAATTCTTTCATATTCTTTTTTGAAGTATCTTACAAAAATAAAAAAAATTAAAGGAATCTAAGCAATTATTTGTAATGCTTATTAACATTTCATGTAATTTCTAA
The DNA here is from genome assembly GCA_016648135.1 of Agrypnia vestita. Classification (NCBI taxonomy): domain Eukaryota; kingdom Metazoa; phylum Arthropoda; class Insecta; order Trichoptera; family Phryganeidae; genus Agrypnia; species Agrypnia vestita. The sequence continues at coordinate 16,750 of JADDOH010005763.1, read as the reverse complement.
CTTTGTACTAACTAATTTGTAAAACGATTAATCATACTGAAGTACACTGACAGGCTTAATTAATTCATTTGATGTTATTTACTGTTGAATACCTGGAGCACAGTATCCATTGGGCTATATAATGGTGTCTCCGCTCCCAGGGAAATATTCTGAGGTTTATCCGCATCATTTAATTCAACGTCTCCACTCAATGCAAACTATATTATGTCATTTGATTTTATCCAATCAGAATACTCGTTAGTATTCTAAGCTATTAAATTGCATTAGGTATTGTGAATGTTAATAATAACGAAAATTTTAACATTTTTTACCTTAATTTTAAAGCAAAAAATCTTTTTGTGCAATGGCATCAAAATATTCCGATCGGTGCGCTCTGGCATCGTGGAATTTGCAAAGAATATTTTTCTGAAATTTCTAGTTCGACGCGATTATTTCCAGCTCACAGCATTATTTACGTCAATAAAATGGTGTTTTAAAATGCTCAATTAATATCAATAAGATAAGATGCCGTAGCGTTTGTTGATATTTTTTCGTTTTTCTTGTGCTTTCTTGCAAGCATCATTTTTTGACTGGCGTGTTTCGATGAAATGTAAGAAGATACGAAAAGATTTTATACAAGAATGCAAATGAACTTTTTTCGCCTGGATTTCGGGTCGGTCGGGTAGTAATATTCAGAAAAGTTTCTTGGAGCCTTGAGTAAAGTTTAAACCTAGCTGTCGGGCGAAGGGATGAGAAAATATTTGTCTATTTTAGCGGAAATGCATATAAATATGTATGTAAAACTGATTATCTGTCTATATTTATAAAAAAGATTTATATTACGGTCGTTCGACACTTTTCAAACAATAACGAATATTTTATACGAGCCGTATAAATGTGTGGAGATTCTGTTCTCGTAGTTTCAGTGGAGTTATACCACAGCGTATTCAGGAGAGGGACCTTTCGCCACAGGGGCGACCCTTTATTGACCCCGGTGGCGAGAGGGTGCCCTCATGAAAATGCTGTGAAATATTGAGAATAGAATCTCTACACGTATATGCGGTTCGTATAAAATATTCGTTTTTGTTTCAATGCCTAAATCTGTCCATGTGTTCTCTAAATATAAAACCCTACACCCTTTGATCGATCGAACCAAATTTTGTTTAATTATCCTTAGGCATACAATAATATTTTGATAATAATTTTAAAAATAATTCAAGTACCTGACTGCATTATAAATATAAAAAAGAAGAAGAAGAACAGCACACTCCAGAAATTCTTTCTTACCTTCATGTTACAATGTTAGAGGAGATTCAAAGATGTCAAGAGTTATTAATAGCTATTATTGTTTCACTAATACCTAATACTAAATATAATTCAATATAAAGTTACTCACATCTTTTAAACATACTATTAAAAATCACAAATTTCCACCACAGCTATCTTAACTGACTGACCTTGAATGAAATAACCTTGGCGGAATATTTCTAGTGTTTCTATCCATTGTACGCAAAAGTTTTGTAAATGATCGGATGGTCGCTCTTATCCCCCAACGCAGAGCGATAATTTATTTTACTGTCACAATGGATCGGTGAATAATATCGACGTTGAAATGGCAGCTGTTCCCTTTGTGAGGAAAACTTGAAAACATGGAAAACAAATAGTCATTTTTAAAACTTTTTTGGAGATTTTATTTTTACATAAAACTCATTCATATGTTGTCGCTCCAAAAAGGCAATCTCCGGAGCAAGAAGAATTTCTATTACGTCCGAATATCCAATGTGAGCTTTTTAAGGCACACGTAAGGGAAAATGACGCCTATATTACCCACCTAGTCCTAAAGAAAAAGTTTTCAAATTTTGAGTCCGAATGGAACATAAATCAGGGGGAGGGGAAGAGGTAAAAGAAGAGGGGGGTCATGTCACTTTTGTTACTCACCGGGTCCTAAAGAATAAATTTCCTAATTTTGAGTCCGATTGGTCGAACGGCATAGATTTGCATTGAAAATATATCAGGGGAAGAGAAGGGGTAAAAGAGGAGGGAGTAAATGCCACCTATGTTACCCGCCGGGTTCTAAAGCTCTATGTAAAATTTGAATCCGATCGGTCGAACGGTGTACCGTTAATCTGTAGATTATCATTGAAAATATATCAGGGGGTGGGGAAGGGGTAAAAGGGGAGAGGAAAATATCATCTTTGTTACTTGTCGGGTCCTAAAGAATAAGTTTCCAAATTTTGAGTCCGATCGGTCGAACGGTACAGATTTGCATTGAAAATGTAACAGGGGGTGAGGAAGGGGTAAGAAGGGAGAAGGGAAATCTCACCTATGTTAATCAACGGGTCCTAAAGAATGAGCTTCCGAAATTGGTGTTGAATCGGACAAACGGTGTAGATTTATATAGAGAACAGACAGACAGACATTGAGTTTTATAGGTAAAGATTTATCTATATTGAAAGCGTAGGTACCGGCGCCTTTTTTGTCAAATAGTATGTGTGAATTCGTATAGAACGTTGTGTTAAAATTTCAAAGCAATAGTTGTAAAACTTTTACAACTTAGCTTTGAAATTTGGAAACAGTTCGCTTTTACGTGATTTTATATCATTTTTTATGTCATCTTAAAATTTATTAGTTGGATTTTTGGGAACGATTTTAAAAGTATCATTATTTAAGAAATTCTCTACTTTTGAAATGTAATAATTTTTATTTAAAATTACCATCGAATTACCTTTATCCGCTTTAGTTAATGTAAGATATTTTCCTTTAATGTTTTTTCAATGTTTAATGTCTGAGTAGAATAAGTGTCTTTAACAATAGTTTTATTTAAATTATTTAAAGCATCTTTAATTAATATCCAAATCAATTTTTCATATACCTAGCCCTTTGTTTAATTTAACATTCACAAAAGATTTGGTAACAGCCACTTTAGACCCCGCCCCCTCTCACTCTCTCCCGGTAGATTCCTGATGTTCAGTAGGCTAATCAGTGCATATTTGTCTTTGACAAGATTAACACGCATGTGATCAATATTGGTGAAAGTTTAACAATACTATGGAGTGTTGTGAATATAGTAGTGTAGTGTTGGTCCTGACGAAGAGACGGGTACGTCTCGAAACCGGTAGACCTTAAATCTAATAGTGGTTTTTACTAAGTTAACCAACATTCTGTTATAATATCTAACCACAAAGTTAATGCTTTAAATATTAATAATATTAATAATAAGTACATTTTTATTTATATAGAAGATGAATACTGTATAAGTACTCTTTTTAAATATATTATTTAATTTGGTTGGTGTGCTCGGTGTTGGAGCATTGAGAAAAATCGTTATAAGAATTCAAATAATTTGAACCTTTTTTTTGGATTTAATGTAACTAGAGGGCTGCTCATTTACTTTTATGTTCGAGGTTAGGTAGGTTCAGGTTGAGTAATTTTTTAGCATTATTAAAATGTTTTGTACATTTTTGCTCACCATTTTTACTGTTACATAACTATTAAGGGTACAATTTTATTTTCAATGTAGACAAGACGCTGTGTACTAACGGTTCATAAAATATATTTTTATGAATTCAAGTACAAGTTAGAAATTTTTTTCTTATTATGATATAGAAAATACAAGGAAAAAACACCTCCTTTGAAATTTGAAGATTGGAAGTGGTCAAACATAACGTTTAACTACTTCTAATACTTAAGTAGTTAGACATAACATTTGCCTAAAGAGATAAAAAAATATTTATCGTCTCAGAGAACCGCTTCATGCCGAATACATCTTGTTGATGTTTTACCTTCTTTCTCAAGGGAATAAATAATACAATAGCAGTAATTTTACTTCGTATTGTTCGTTTAAAAATGATTAGATGACTTTTCATGTTTTAATTTTTTTCTGATAATTAAACTTAGGTATAATACCACTTGGCAGTTTGTTCAAGATATTGTGATATTGCCGAGTCTCTTGAGGGCTCCGACTTTTATGAAAATAATTTATAAAATACTATTTTCTTCCGTGGAAATGGATCACAATATTTTACGCTACGGGCGTCGCACTGTTATCGTCATAATCTGAATTGCTTGAGCCCGCGTCGCGTGACTCATTTTATAGCAAAATTCCCTCGAAAGGTTTATTCTAAAAGTAACGAGAAGCCTGTGAAAAGTTCTAGATGATTCTAAGTAGTATTCTTTTATGAAATGGATCGTCGTAGAATTCTATAGAGAGATAACGCGGTGTGACCCTGGATTGCGTGCGGAACAGTCTGCAGTCACGGTTGACTGACCGCCTTTGCGTGACATCGTTGTTATTTAATAGGTACACAGTTTCGCAATTACTTAGAGATTCAAATTACTAATGGGGTATTTAGGAGAAAGGTATATAAAAACCTTTTTTGGGTGTTCGTCGCAAGGACAAAATATATGTTAATAATTCCTTAACGAGGACATATTAACGGAATCTATTAATATGTCCTCAGTTACTTGCAGACTCTGTAGCTACCGAATCTCTCCACAAAATAAACTGTCTCTTTTGGGGAATTCCGCGGATAGTCTAGTCCTCAGGTTCTGCTGATAAGATTAGCCCCGATTTCTTGTTACTGCCAGAAGTGCCAGACAGATCCCTATCACACTTCAATGTTACAAAATTAAATTGAAAAATTTGTAATCATAAAAAAAAATATTCAAAAAAAATCAATCGAAAAAACGTTTGAGATTATGAAAAATAAGTTTAAATGTTATTGTTGTTTTTTGATATGTTTGGCTACACTAAGTTGGACCTATGGTCCACGAAAGCATCAAGAATAAAAAATTAAAATAAAATAAAATAAAATAAAATTTTTCGTTCGGACAAATAAATTATTTGTAAAAAGGTATACAACATGTCATGTAATTCACGCAAACCCTGAAAGTACTTTGTTAAAAAACGGGTAATAAATCGGTTTCAGTCATTAATTTTTTTTTTTAAAATAGGTAATTTTTTGTTGTAAAAGAAATTAAAAAAAGGGTAAATAATTAAATCATTATCACCCCAAGAACAGCCGGGACATTGCAATATGAAACGTAGTTCAAGGTCACAAAATATTATTCTCTCTCTTCTGGGAACATAAATTTATGCAACAGAGCGGGACTTATACAGGGTTATTTGTAAAACATTAATAACCTCGAAAGACTATACGCATGCCTTGATTATGAAACGAAAATGTTCAAGCTATCGTGACCTAATATCAATAGTTAAGGATATATGCGAAATCAAAGTTTGCATTTTTTTTCAATATTTCTGACTTATTTTTTGTAAAACGTTGGACTATCATTACAGTAACTTATATCGAATGTGAAAAATACATTTCCTTTAATACAAGTCAAATAAAAAAATAAAAACCTTCGAATTCCAATTGGAATTTTTTCAGGGTTTAAATCATTTTATTTCACTTGTATTGAATCGAATGAATTTTTCGTAATTGATATTAGTTACTGTAATGATAGTCCAACAGAGCGAGACTAACCGACCTCGGCGACATTTTCGAATAATTAGTCATTAGTCATACATCGGCTTATCATTTTGAGTTATTGTTTTTGTGTCGTGTTTTTGAAAAACAATTGAATTTTGATTGCAATGCTTTTTCAATATTCTAAAATAAATATACCTACATAATTATATAATTTTATAAATATATATAATTTAATCGCAATCTTATGATAATGTGGCACTAGCTTGCAGAACATTTAATAATAGGTAAGGTAAAAGTGTATCCTACAGGACTATGTTAGGCGCAACTCAACAGCTCCGAGACCATGGAACATTCCAGCCAAACATAGCGATCGACAAAGGAAGCAATGTGCGTACACTCATCTTCAAGACGAAATTCTGAATTATTTTGACAAGAATTCCCATGCCCGAGAAGCAGCGCCACATTTTAACGTCAGTCGAATGTACCTGTGGCGAACGCTTCGTGGTAACCGCCAACATCCGTTTCACCTAAGACACTGTCAGGAGTTGACTCCAAATGATTACACACCACGGTTAGGGTATACGCGCACTAGCGTTTTTTCGCCGCGCGGCGAAAAAACGCAGCGGCATAATGTCGCACCGCAGCAAAGGGCACTTGGCGGCAAAAAAACGCAGCGGCAAAAAATCTGTGAAATGTTACAACAAACGGGGCGGCGGTCGGCGGCAAAAAAACCGCTTATTTTTGGCACTGCGGTCAGCGGCAAGAAAACGCATCTTTTTCGGCGCGCACTACGCGCTGTTTCGCTCTACCATATAATATTTTATGTGAAAGAACAATGGCTACAAGCAATAATTATGCTGATCTGGATGAAGATTTTAATATTGAAACGCTAATTACGGAAGTTGAGAGAAGACCACCATTGTATGATATTACTTCAAAAGAATAAAGTGATAGAAACGTTAAACATTTCTGGTCCAACTAGTTTTAAAAGTTCATAAAAACATTCTTTATTCATTCGATAATATTGGAAGAATTTTTCGGGATAATCGTTAAGTTCATCAAATATTTTAAAGAACTGCCCGTTGTTCAAATGCTCAGCGGCATTATGCCGCAGTGCGCGCGCCTGCTGTTTTCGCCGCGCAGCAAAATGTCGCAGGTTTTTTCGCCGCGCGGCGATAAAACGCTAGTGCACGCGTACCCTTAGAGTTCAGCCGGTGGCTATTGGAAAATTAGGGGCGGAACATAATTTAGACAGATGAAAGTACGTTTACGCATGTTGGAATGTACAACCAACATAATACTCATTTGCGGATGAGCAAAAATCCTCCTGTGTGCAGAGTGCAATCCTTTCAGCATCGTTTCTCGGTTACGTTTCACGTACTGGGCCCATCTTCTTGCCGAGATTAACAGGAGAGACGTACTAACTGTTTTTACGAGAAACTTTACCGGCGTCGCTAGAAGACATACCTCTTATCAATGTACGAGAGCTATTTTACCAAATTTTATTTTAATTGCCATGTTCTCCTAAACGGAAAACGTTTGCGTCGCGAGCTCTGTCGTTCTGTAGAGTGACAATAATTTTTGTCACAAAACGAAGATAACTTATTTCTTTAATAAACAATATTTAAGCTGTATTAAAAAATTAAAAAATGTCAGATATCGATACAGTAGCCGATTCTTAACAAAGTACTTGCAGGGTTTGCGTGACATGATTAATATAAATACATTAATATTTTTTGCTTCCAACGATGTGTAATTAGATCTCGTAATTAAAATAAGCGCCGTTTTAGAATCTCACCTTGTCCTAGGTCCTTAGAGATTAAGAAAAAAGCTCTTTGTTAAACCTTGAAATACAATTGTTTTGAATACAAGACCTTTCAAAGGAAAGTAGTAATTATTAATATTGTAGAATGGTGTGTATATTAATTTGATAATTTATCAACAATTATTATTTATCATTTACCAGTTTACCACTACTATTTATTATAACCAATGTGGTATGAATAGTATTTGACTAAAAATTGTAGTAAATAACCGATATTATCTTTTCATTTATCGTTTTACTAACCAACTTAGTAGCTTCTAAATCATGCTAGTAAGAATCTGAAGTTAGTGATGTTCGTGGAGATGTCACATATTTACCAGTTACTTAGCGTTCAAACAGTTTATGGCGATTTTTCAAAAACAAATATAATAAGTGTGTCATTTTACGATACCGCACATGAATGAATAATGCGGGCGTAATAAGAATTTAAATATTTCAACACATACACTTTATCGCGATAATTCTAAATAGAGATTTTACTTGAATATTAAACGATTGCTCCCTCGCAGTGTATTTCAATTTCAATTTTTCAATTTTTATTTATTATATAATATGTACATTACAAACATTCTGTTCAATGCATACATATTATTAACTTACATCTAAAAATATACATATACACATATACATATACATAAACATATATGTATACATACATACACATATACATATACATACATACATATACATATTGTGTATTAAAATACTAATTTATTATTAAACAATTATTAAACAATTAGAAGTGACCTGTATAATCTGGTCAAAGGTGTAGGAGAATCCTGCTTCGGAAAACCCCCTCAGACACATGGAATATATCAATATCCAAAGCGATCTTGTTCAGCATAGCTGTAGCTTTTCCAACAGGCATAACCATCGGCAGGTTGGTCCTGTATATTGGAATGTGAAACAATCTATGCTGACGATGTCTAAGGTAATTATCAGGAACATACAAACCAATGCTCTGCATAATTTCAGTATTGTCGATCATACCGCGCAACAATCGATAAAAATGTGTAATCAAATACACATTCCTTCTAGTCTCTAAACTATTGTAGCCAAGCATACCCTGGAGAAACTCGGTTGGGTAAAGCCAAGGATAATGCCCGTACTCTCTCATGTAGAGATATCTCAGAAACTTCTTTTGGACTTTCTCCACCATAAGAGAGTACTTGCTCTCATGTGGCCCCCAGATCATCGAGCCACTCTCGAGTCTACTCCGCACCAAGGAGTTGTAAAGAGTTCTCAGTACGCGGGTATTCTCGAAAACCCTGGCAGTACGCAGAACAAAACCTAACATTCTCAGAGCATTACCACTGATCGTCTCTATGTGATCGTGAAATGTCAGGCTGCTTACAAATTTAACACCTAGATCTTTAACATTCGATGTTCTTGTCAGATTTTGGTCGTTCATTTTGTAGCGAAAAAATAGAGTTTTTTGGGCCCTAGTGAAGGATGTAACCGAACACTTGGAAACATTAAACAAAAGTTTATTTCGTCTTCCCCATTCACATATATTTGATATATCTGTTTGGAGAAGATGAAAATCGTCCAAAGTTGACACCTTTAAGAAAAGCTTTAAGTCATCCGCAAATAACAGAAAGCGCGAGTTTAAAATTACATTTTTTATATTATTGATAAAAATCGAGAACAACAATGGACCCAGGTTAGATCCTTGCGGGACACCCGAGAAGGTATAGAAGCACTCTGACGCGAATAGACCGTAGGAGATGTATTGGTTCCTATTTTGGAGGTAGTGTAACGTTTCTACCTGTACACCTAAGCTATAAAGTTTAATAATATAAGTTTTACGAAAAGCCCAAAGCTTGAGACTTTAAGCTACCGCATCGAGCTTTATTACAACTTCTGTGACTTTAAGCACACACTTTATGCTTTAAGCTACTAGATAAAAACTTAAGTCGAACTTAGAACTTCGGAAGTATATTTACATGAAAGCTAATATTATTTTTTTTTTTGTTAAGAATTTATATTTTCAAAATTGGCCAGTCGTGATCTATCTAGTGGTTAGGAAAATTCCCCCTCCGTTGTGTCCTAGCTATCCAAAATTCTTTTGATATGTGGTGAGATTCGTATTCTTATTAACGCGACTAGACTAATATAGATCGAATTCTTACCTAACTATGGAAATAACAAACGCACGTAACTAATCCGTACTCGTCCTCCTAGAAACCGCTCTAGAATTCTACAGTTTCGCCTATATGAGAGATAGCCGATATCGTCCACGTCCGGAGTTGGCCTAAAAGCCAATTATATGCGGCGTAGCCTAGGAATAAACGCTAGTAGCAAAACTCCCTTACATTGAACCGCCATAACTATAATACCATCGGGGTTAAAATACTGTAATATACAACAATACAATCGTTGCCAAGTTAACGGCATACGCTAAAGATTCCGCCCGCATTGATTATCAACATCTCATAATAGCAGCTTAGAACAGTGTCAGCACAACCACATGCGGCACCCATTTATGACAGATTTACAAGATATAATAGCATACGTTATATTCAAAACACAAGTAAGAAACCTACCGATAGCGCGTCTCACGTTGTCCAATCTGCTCAATCTGTTCATAGTACATAGTAGGGGAAGACAAACATATATATATTCACAACAACTAGGCGCAACAGAGGCTCAGGGCAAGCTTTGTCTGACATTATCGCAGCCCGAGATTCTAAGGGAATGGAAGATACAGATTTGTAAGTGAAATTTAAGAAGTGTCTAACCACTTCTGTTCAAACGTGGATTTTAGATGCCCCCCCCCCCTGTAGGGGGGAGGGGGATGCGGCCCCAGAGCATCGCCGCATCCGGTGGTTAACTCCTGTTTAGACATAACCTCCCACACTAAGCTGCAGACCAAGATCAAGCCGAGACTCTATTGCTCCTGCTGGAATCCCCCGAAGTCCTCGCTTCCCGGCGACAAACATATCAGGAAGAAATCCCGCGTCTGATATTAAGGTTTGTATATTATCCCGCGGGGCAGTCAAATTGACTGGTGTATATGATGAGGATCCCACGTTGCGGCTACATGAGCCGGATTATTATGATGTTTACTGCTGATTAAAGGGCTGAATGAACTAACTGGGTGACTGGAAAAGACTCTCCCTTGAGCGCGTCAGTCAGAGCCATGTTAGCATCGCCAAATATAGTTGATGTGATTGATCCCACGGTGTAGTCTTATTGACTAGAGATATTAAATGATGGTAAAACAGCATGATTATTACAGTTGATTGTGAAGTTCCTGATATGTTTCTCGCTGGCCGGGAAGGGAGAACCCCGAAGGTCTCTGTATACAGCAAGTTAGAAAAGGTGGTGACTGATGAGAATGATGGTGTTAGTAATGCCATCGCGCTCCTGAATGCGGTCCCGATCATAAAAGTTGATTGTTAAACTGCTAACAGATCTCGTTCATTAAAGCGGTCCCGAGCATAAGTGTTGATCGTCGAACTGCTACCTGCCTCTTATAATTTCTCGTTCATGAGGAACGTCCTATCTCGTCCTTGAGTACGGAGTTATTACATTCACATACATTCATAACCAGAGCCCGAGCTCGTCGCACCAAGGGGACTGAAAAGACGTGAGAGGTTCTTCCCCTTAGATGTTAAAGGGGTAACCGCATCAAGACCTTCAGACCATCCTGTAATTCTTGGCTTTAAAACCCAGTCACAACCGGGTAGATACAGTTAAGATGGCCCTACCTAGTCCCTGACCTAAGGTGTCTCCCCAATCTAATCAGACTCCATAGCCGAGAACGCGCGCTCCGACATTCGACCCTGTCTTGCCACGCGAGTAGATCCAACTTCATCTTTTTCCACAATCGAAATTCTGCCTCCCAAGATCACGGGGCGTGAAAGACGTACGACTCCTCGCCTCCCGACCATGAAGAGACGAACTTCCCCATTCGGTTCTCGTTCATTATCCCATTTATAATCCCCGCGTGCCTAACCTTAAGAGTCTAGCGCCGGTAATAAGATCTCATTATGCTACGTTGGAAGTTAATATTGCACAACCGGGCGAAATACCTATTTTCCGCGAACCTATTCAATTTGTAAAACGCAATAATATGTATTTATATATGTTAGTAAAACGTTTGAAATGCAGAATGCACGTATGATGACCTCGCTTCTATCCTAAAGATAATTAAGATATAATCCCGACGTTACGTCCCGACATCAGTACTAATTTGTTTCCGCGTCCGTTACCGTCGAACTCTGAACCCACGTAATGAAATGAATAGTGACCATGAGACAATGACAAATTATATAGCACGAACATTCCATTTGATACACATAAGAAAACATCAGGAATAAATAATATCAAAGGTTCTTATCTTAGTTCTGTAGTTGGTCTGCTTCTGAGATGGCATCCTGATCCGAAGTAATATAACTCTCCAAAATTGAGCAATTACCAGCGCCTGTGTAGCCCTTCATTTCCCTTGTATATATATTTTAATATCAGCGCCTGTAAAACTGTATTAGATCCTAGAAACAAGAAAACTATTCCCTCTACGCCGAGCACATACAGAACATAAACCCCTTCAATCTAGTTCATCCACGGTTATGCAAAAAGGCGAAAGAATAGTAATAGTAAAAGGTCCTTAACTGACAGAAGTTGAAGTTCTCTGCAAACTGCCCATATCTTCTAGTGGCGCCTGTGTATTCCAATAACAACTTTCCAGTCATGTATTTAACATAACGTCCTCCTTGTGTGTATGTGTGCTGCAATATCTGTCATCCAGTTAGTGATTCCCAAAATAGTGTTTTCCTTGTATATATATATATATTTCAATATCAGCACCTGTAAAGCTGTATTAGATCCTAGAAACAAGAAAACTAATCCCTCTACGCCGAGCACATACAGGACATAAACCCCTTAAAACTAGTTCATCTACGCCGTACAATGATATCACATGCAGACATGACCAATATAATTACAAATATGCTTGCGTCCCGCCGACTGGACGCCTGTGTTTTCCAATAACAACTTTCCAGTCATATTTAACATAACGTCCTCCTTGTGTGTATGTGTGCTTCAATATCTTCCATCCAATTAATGGTTCCCAAAATAGTGTTTTCCTTGTATATATATTTCAATATCAGCACCTGTAAACCTGTATAGAATCCTAGAAACGAGAAGATTATTTCCTCTACGCCAAGCACATACAGAACATAAGCCCTTTCAAACTAGTTCGTCTACGCCGTATAGTGATATCACAAGCAGACATAAACAATACAATTACAAGTATGCTTGCGTTCTCCCCCCCACCTTGGTGGAAATATTCGCATTCGTATTCACCGAATAGTAGGCCTGATATTCGTATTCATGAAGGTAGTATTCGTTGCATCAAGGTTATTATATTTACAAGTATGTTCAAGTTCCCCCACCTTGGTGGAAATATTCGCATTCGTATTCACCGAATAGTAAGCCTGATATTCGTATTCGTGAAGGTAGTATTCGTTGCATCACTCTCAATAATAAAATCATATAGATAAATAATTACGGTAACTCATAAAAATATGATATTACTTATATTAAACGAACAAAACAAAACAATCTGTCATATTAGTAAATAACGTGATCACGGAAGACCGAAGGTTAACTACCCCTGAACACACCGCGAACTGCCCACAATAGTGAATAATGTTCTAGAAAACATTTCAAATATCTAATATTGAATGAATAAAACAATGTCATATGAAAAACTATCACGGTTACGGAAGACCGAAGGTTAACTACCCCTGATCAAACCGCGAACTGCCCACAATAATGGAAAATGTTGTAGAAACATTTCAAATATCTAATATTGAATGAATAAAAACAATGTGACTATTCCCTCTACGCCGAGCACATGCAGGACATAAACCCCTTAAATATAGTTCATCTACGCTGTATAGTGATATCACATGCAGGCGTAAACATTACACATGTACTATCCATTAACCGATTAAAAGGCGTAGCAATATTTCAAAATGTAATTATAATTACAAGTATGTTTGAGTCCCGCCACCTGGTGGAAACATTCGCATTCGTATTCACCGAATAGTAGGCTTGATACTCGAATTCGTGAAATTAGTATTCGTTGCATCACTAATAATAATAAAATCATATAGATAAATAACTACGGTGACGCGTAAAAAATATGATATTACTTATATTAAATGAATAAAACAAAACAATCTGTCATATAAGTAAATAACTATGATGACTCGTAAAAATATGAAATTATTTATATTGAATGAATAAAATTAAACAATTTGTCATATAAATAATTATCGTGGCTCGTAAAATATGATATTATGTTTATTGAATGAATAAAATAAAACATCTTCTCACGTTTCCACCTAATAAATAATAACGAATACAGAAAACAATAAAAGCAAAAGAAGCCAATTATTAGCCCTGACGTGTGGGACCTAATCTTCCCACTTCGCCCAAGCTGGGTTAACCGATTAAAAGGCGTAGCAATATATCGAAAGGTAATTATAATTACAGGTATGTTTGAGTTCCGCCACCTAGGAAATACGTAGATTTTTGATTTCAATATATTGTGCAATATACACTATGTTTATAAGATCGTCCGTTGACAAGTAGTTATGAACTTCTTATAAAATATTATTCCGCAGCAAATATTCAAAGAAATTATATTAACTAAAATATTTCTAACATCTTGGGATCGCATACGAAATTGATAATATCTAATGCCCTTTGTGAACAAACTCTTCCTCTCTGTAGTCAAATAAGCTGATGTTTATGTTTACTCCGTCTATAAATATGCCGTATCAACGTATAATATAACATAATATATATATTAATGAAGATAAAACAATTTCAATTAGCGTTGCAATGAAGCGAAACAAAGGAATATATAAAACCCGAAGAAGTCCAATTTTAATTATTCGTTACTAAGAGAATATATATATATTGCGCCCCCTATTGCTATTCTCGTTAGCGGAGACTCAAAATGTTTCCTAAATCTTCCATCAGGTGTCAGTAACGTATATTTCTAAAATATATTTGACAATTTCATATATGGGCCGGTTTTATAAGAAAAAATGAACTTAAATTTCCTTTGTAAATCAAGACATAAAGTAATTTTAAATCAAACTTATTACACTCAAATGAAACGCGCCACGTACTGCCGCTTACTATAGACCAATCCTTAGCGAAGGCTCAACCCTTTCTTGATTCCCGCTAGGTGGCGGTAGAAACATTTCAAATATCTAATATTGAATGAATAAACAATGTCATATGAATAACCATCGCAATTAAGGAATATATATACAATTCGAAACACGTCTTTATAAGAACTTGATAGGAACAAATCGTGTTTTCAACGATTGCCTAATGATACGCAATACAAACTTGTAACGAGTTCAGATAAACCACACAATCATGTTTTAATAAAACAAATATAAAATCCAGATGCATTTTTAAAATATATTATTAGTAAGAAACTCCTCGCACGATCTACACAAATCATATAGAAATCCGCGTATTCAATCGCCAGTATAGATAACAAAGCATTCGTTAGCATAAGAATACATCCGCCCTGAAGAACCTCTCGCACATTCCGAACCTCGCGACATTGAATATACATAATTATACTGAATTTTAAAACCCACGAACAAACACGAAACACCCTTCGTCAGTAAAGTATTCCATTTTAAAGCCTTTATATCTTTGGTAATATATGAATATCGAATTTAAATGATTTTTCATATGAACAGCGACAGAATTATATATTTCATAAGCGTTATGCAATAATTCACAGTCGCCACATTACGATTTCTTGTACATTAAATCCGAAGCGCGTATAGTAATAATTATCCCTAGGCCCAAATTACGTAACAAAACAATTCCACAACATGTATCAATATTTGTTACGATCCAGAAAGTTCTAAATTGAATACACGAAAAAGGCAATAGAAATAAATAATATTGAAAATGCTTAGCTGTATCGTCGAGTGTTGCTGCCTCTGTGACTCGCTGATGGTATTTCGGTCCTCTCTCCACAAGAGCCTCCGGCCAACGTTGATGCTGAAGAAAGAAGAGCGATCCTCGAATTTGTATGGCTTATATAGTCTATATTTCTCGCCATTTTTGACTCCAACCAACGTGTAAAGGTCAAGTCTCACTCAGAAAGCCCTGATTCGTCGAATTCGTTCCGCGAATCCACGTTCCTGATAGGCTAGATTCGGTGCTCACGGCCCGCGTCTGTGATTGGACAATCTCGTTAAACAAAATAACATAAAGCCTGCTTTACACGCCCGCGTGCAAAAATAATAAAGCTCGTCCGTACTTATTTATCCGGCAAATATTTAATTATAGAGTATTTAACGGTTTGTGAAGCTTCTCTTTATTATAAACTTTAGCAGATAGATATTTTCGTATAATTTTTCAGCAATGTCTATTTGAATAGGCCAATATCGTTACAGTAGCTCGCCATAAATTTTAGCATACCATCCGAGAAACCAATCTCATACAACCTTTTCAATAAGACATCATGGTTGACTGTATCAAAGGCTTTGGCGAAGTCATTATATGAACAGTCTACCTGATGTCCCGCGTCCAGAGCTTCCGTGACATAATTTGTGAAAATCATCAGATTGGTCTCAACCGAGCGGCCCTTCCTGAATCCATGTTGTTCATCAATTATAAACGGCTCTACTCGGGAAGCGACGGTTTTACTTATTATAATTTCAAATACCTTAGCTGGTGCAGAGAGAACAGCTACAGGTCTATAATTTTCTACGGATAACTTAGAACCACTCTTGTGTATGGGAGTAACTTTTGACGTCTTCCATGTTTCCGGGAAGACCCTTGTATTTACAGAAAGATTAAACAAAAAACATAGCGGTTTTTTTATCAGTTCCACACAGCCTTTTAGGAAGAATGTTGGAATGAGATCTGGCCCAAGAGAATGGGTATTACTTAGATTTTTAATAGTGTCGGCCACCTCCTTTTCATTGATATATTGAACATCAATAGACTGTGCACCGATCGGAGAACATGTTTTAGCAATATTAATATCGAGAAGCGGAGGTTCATTACTATAGACTGTTTTAAAATGACCTGCAAACGCCTCGGCAATATCTGCACCCCGTACCATTTTTTCGCCCCAAGTCATGGAATCAATATTCCCACCATCCGCTTTTTGGGATTTTATATAGGCCCAGAACGTATTAGGGTCTTTTAGAATATTGTTTTCCATCCCGGAAATGAACTTTCGGTGTGCCAATCGAATGCTACGTCTTACGATAGATCTGTAATGTCCAAACATTTCATAATCGCTGTGACGGCCAAAGGCTTTCCAGTTTTTATGATAGAAATGTTTAGTTCGTATATCCCTAGAAAACCATTCCGGATATCGCCTTCCGCCGGTAGCCTGAGATTTTCGTGGGAAGCAGGAATCTAGTACACCCTCGACAGTATAATAAAAATATTGTACCGCCTCGTTCACATCCGATATGGTATACATCTAGCCCCAGTCGGTAGCGTC